>VWPW01026102.1:1143022-1267829 GCA_013389825.1 Crypturellus undulatus
CCTTCTCTTCTCCAGGCTGAACAAGCCCAGCTCCCTCAGCCTCTCCTCATAGGGCAGATGTTCCAGGCCCCTGATCATCCTCGTGGCCCTGCGCTGGACTCTCTCCAGCAGCTCCACATCCCTCTTGTACTGGGGGGCCCAGAACTGGACACAGTACTCCAGATGTGGGCTCACCAGGGCTGAGTAGAGGGGTAAGATCACCTCCCTCGACCTGCTGGAGACGCTCCTCCAGTATGATCAACTGAAATGCGAACAGAAAATATGGACTATTTCTCTGTATGTGTTCCTCTTCCGCACTGAGCCCCTTACTGACCCTGAGAGGTGAGTCTAATTTTCATACTTCCGCACAATAATTTGTTATGGGCTGGGAGGAGGGTGAGATGATGTTTACGTTGGGGTATCCCTAGAGCAGTGCTGAGGGAAGGTTATTATGGGCCTAATTATGCTCTCTTCTTCCCTGAGGACTTAACGAGTTCCGTCCTTCCATTGTGGCTGGGCTGGGGTTTCTCCCTGCCCTGGGCCAGGCTCTCCCTGCTGTGCAGGGGTCTTGAAGATCTTTTCCAACCATAGTGATTGGGTTTGCTTCCTGGTAACGGGGCAGCACATCAGCCCCTGTGGCTGTTGTCCCTCAGCTGAAAGCTCTCTGCTCTAAAGCCCAGCAGGAAGAGGTAATTAGCACTAAATTGTGTATTCTGGGCTAAATCCATCCACGTTTGCCAGGACTACACCAGATATACAGTGGAAATCTGTGTGGGGTGGGTGCTTTCGCACGGCTGTGGAAAGAAGTGGGCCTGACCGTGCTCGATCTGCGTGGCGCGGACGCGGGAGCTGGGGGCACGCGGAGCCGTGCCAGCTCCGCACCCCCGGGAAGCAGCGGGAGCCCAGGACTCCGCGAGGGGAGAGTGGGCAGTGCCCGTGAGGACGTGTGAATGTGGCAGTGTGCGGGGGAGCCCCCTCGGCCTGTGCGGCCGCGGCTGCTGGGCTGCTATTGTCTGCACACCGCGGCCTCCAGCATGGCCGCCACCGTGCTGAAGGATGGATGGGACCCCTGCGCTGCCCGGCGGTGCCACTGCTGTGGTGACGCTGTGTTATTCTTCATCATGCAGCAAGAACCACACTATAAATGATCCCATACATGCATAACTGTTCCAGTGCTTCTCTCTCTGATCACACTGTTGGCTCAGTTTAGCTACCTGAGCACAGACCAGTTGCCATTTTGCCCATCTTGCATGGCAAGACCGATAGTGTCTCAGACCTCATCTCATCCAAATCACAGCACTGCACGAATAAACTACGCAATCTCTCAGACTTCCAGTTGCTTTTAGCAGCAGTTGATTTTGAATCTTGGTCCCAAAACCTGATTCTGAGGAGGGACTTTGATATGAGGAAGATCTAGTCCTCTGGTCCAAAGAGAAATTAAAACTCGGAAAATGTTAGAACAGGAGGTCTAATGTAGCACTACAAAAAGTAGTTCTGTTGTAGCCTCTCCATAAACAAAGGCAAAGAGCAGAAGACTTTACTTGTCCTATCCCCATTTTATAATGGGCAGAAAGAAATCCGTGTTGTTGCAGGAGATCTTGATCTGAGAGATGTGTGGAAGAAGTCATGCGACAAACTGGATTTAGTATGACTTACTGAAAATGACAGTAGGTTATAGAAACGCAGGGCCAGGAGGCTTCTCACAAGATAGACTCCAGTTGCAGAGGATGGGACACTTGCAGATATGTCCCTGGATGGCATTTGCTTTTCTCATGTCTTTTGGACACACCATATCAAGGACTCTCACAGTTGCTGATCCCTCAGGCTGTGGGTCTTTCCCTGCATGCTGCTGCCTAGAAGGCCCCTGCCTGTGAGAGCTTCAGGTTGGACTCATTTGCTGGTGACTTGACATTTCGTTTTAAGTAAGTGCTTTGTCCTATCATCTATTTGGTTTTTGACCATAGGCTATTCAGGATCGCTCTGAATCCAAAATTTGTTCTGCTAAAGGCAACAGTGTAGATGACAAATGGACAAGGGGTTCATTTACCTTAGTTTGCATCTTAAAAGGGTAGCCATCTACACTGACTACATGGAGTTCTGTTTGAGAAGCAGGATGAATTAGTTTATGTGAAAGATCATGGTCTTTAAGATAAGTTACTTGCTATCCTCTTCTTGTTAGATATTGTTATGATTTGGATGTTTAACAAGCAGTTCCTGGTTAAGAAAATTGTTGGGGCCATTTACTGCCTTTTGTGCTACTCTTTCTTTCACCTCTGCTAAGGACCAGACTTGGCTGGTCCAAGAAGCCCCTTCCAGTACACCAGATCTGCAGTCCAATAGTATGGCAGGTAGTGAGCAAAGCTCCAGTCCTGCTAAAAAACACATCTGGGGCACAGTGGGATCCCACAGCTGGAGTCACAGGGCCACGTACACTGATTCCTGTTATGTGTGCGTAGAAAACACGTAGGAAACCTGTAGAAAACCTGCAGCCCAGGATCATGTGGCGCCACGCAGCCCCTGTGGCGCCACGCAGCCCCGTGCTGCTGCGTAAGCTGCACCCAGCGGCCTCACATCCAACTGTCACCTGCATTGTCACCAGAGCAGAGCTGTGCTGTGAGGCGTCGTGTTTTCTTAGCTGACGCAACCTGTTACACTCCAGCTCTGCCTTCTGTAGGAGCATTTGCAGGCTCTGCCATCGCCTGCCCTGCGCCAGGTTTGTGACGAACCTCAGAGATTCATTACCTGACCCTCCTCCTGTGACAATGAAGTATCATATGGATTAAAAAATCTCCAACCTTTTTTTCCAACCAGCTGTGCACCTTTCTTACTATTTAATCTAGACCTTTTTCCTCCTAGTATGTGTGTGAGCATGTTTTCTGGCCCGCATCAGAAAAAGGAGTTTAAGTATGAGGAAGTCCAGCCATTAATCTCTATCGATTTGTTGTTACTTCAGTCCCAGCAGGCCTACTTGTACAACATTCCTGCAAAGTTAGACTGCAAGTTTATTATGGAACCAGATTTTCCCATTAAAAACAATTTAAAAATTAAGTTATAGAAGAGTTCACTTGGGAAAAGTAAGAAAGAAGTAAAGCAGCTTGATGACAGATATTCCAGGGGCTTTAAATCTGGGGGCTGCTGTTAGTTCAAAGAAAGGTACAAAATGAATGGTCTTGCAGCAGTGCAGGAGCCAGTGCTGCCCTTCAGAGCTGTCACTGGGGCAAAGCTGCCATTGCCTCCAGGGTGCTGGCTGGACGCACGCAAGCTCAGCTGGGCTTCCCACGGGGCATCAGCTACAGGGCTGCTGTTAAGCTCATCAGGATGAAAAGCCTCAAGTGTCCCTTAAAGTTTAACACTAAATGTGTGTCTATCTGTCTTTCTATATATGTCTGTCTGTCTCTATATATGTGTCCATTACATTCCAGTTAGTGGTTGCTTATGATGCTGAAAGGCTCTGGGTGCCTGAAAAGCAACAACATGCTGGTGCTTTATGAGGTGTTCTTATTTATTCCTGCATCTACGTGTAACTTCCTTCTCCTCTCTTTCTGCTAAGAGAATTCCTGTGTATTAACAGCAGCCGCCTGCAGGATGGGTGGCAGCTGCCCTCACGTGGGCTGGGGGCCTGTCCTGCAACGGAAGAGGTGATTCTGCAGCAGAAAGGGGACGGAAAATGTGACAGGACTGTGGCCTGCAGGCCTGGTGCCTTCTCGAGGCATCTTGGCTCTTCTGAAAATAATCCACAAGTGCAGAAGGTTTTGCGGCACTGGTAGAATTACCTGCAGAAGTACTGAAGTACCAAAACTACTACTGGTGCAAGGAGCAGTGAAATTTGTCCTTATTTAATTGACAAAGTGTTGTGAATTAGTGTGTGAGTAAGGAAAGTGGCAGATTACTAATGGCTCCTCTGTGTCCTGATCTCTTAGTGAGGTGTTTACGTTTACCTGATTTCCTACCACACAAAGGAGCCCTAGCCATGAAGAAGGGCACTTGATGATGCCTTTTGTGCCATCAACATCTAACTCGATATACTCCCAAAACACAGAGATCTGCAGACACCTGCATCACCCTGAGAGAAGAAAAGTCAGCAGCTGGGGTCCATCAGCCTCTTTGCACCCCTCAGTCCTCAGCTTGCCAGCCCTACACAGAAACCGGGGATGATGCTTGCATCAGTGTAAATATACCGATACTGGGTTGCAGGCTTGAACTCAAGTCTCTTGCTCGCAGACCCCTGGAGCCAGGGCACACATACTGTGCCCTGAGCCACCAGTGACAGGTTTGCTGCTGCTGTGCACCCAGACCATGAGCTCCACGCGGTCTCCCAGGGCTCTTGCCGGTGGGACTTCAGGCTGCACAGTCTGTCCTGCACGTGACAGCAGGGCACAGGCCATAGCCTCGTACCCCTCGCACTGCCAGAACCTGGGTGCTGTGTTCTAGAGGACCATCATTTTTCTTGTTTGGCTTGTGTTGTTTTCTACAACGTCATCATCTGTTCTGTTTTACTGCTCTAAGGCTGAGGTTACTGACCAAGAGGGATGTCCCTCTCTCCCAGCTGCCTCCAGAGCTTCCAGGCAAAGCCTCGGTGCTGAGTAGGACAGCCCGTCTGCTCGTCCCTCCATCCAAGCCCCGTGGGGTTCAGAGCTCCTAGAGGCAGAGGTGCTTTGCTTAACCCTCACTGCCCTTTCCATATGAAGAGTAAAAAAAGGAGGAAAAAGTTAATGTTTTGAGTAAACATGTTAAACTGTTTTGAACCCCCTGGAGCTAAGCTATGGCTCACAATTAATTACACTTCTCTACAAAGAAATGCAAAGGGTTATAAGACATGATGAAGTAATACATTACAGAGAAGCTGACAGGAGAACAGTAAGTTTGGGCTTAAGTGAAAAAATTTTTGCTTTGCTGGCTCTTGGTGCGTAGCCAATAACAACAGAGCGGGAGCTGGCTTGAAATGACCACAGCGAGCAGGTGTGCTGCAGACATCGGGGGAACTCCTGAAAATAATACCCTGAGTTAGCGCCCTTCTGCTCAGAGTCTTTAAGTAATAATACTATTAAGACAGTCTTGTGGTAAAGATTTGCCCTCTGTGGGATTCACGAGCACTGAACTGCTTTTTTATCAGCACTCGCTTTGCGTCCCTGAGAAGTATCATATGGGAACTCCTCCGCACCACGTGGAAATAAAAAAACCTCTCTAGCTGAAACGGAAGTTTTGTTTTGCACAATGTGCATTTTGTTGGAGAAGCAGAAGTCCAAAGCCATCTGAATTAAGAGATTTACCCCCTCCAGAGAGCCATACAGGCATCTGCTGCCTACTAGCATTTCTGACAGCGGGCTCTTTTAATTCCTCACATCGCACACCATTTCCCTCCAGCAAGTCCAAAATCAGCAACGTATTCCCAATACCAAGAGTCATGACCTCCATTTCCAGGGGAACAGTTACTACTGTTACGAATCCCGATCCATGCTGCCTGCTGCACAAATCATTTCGTTGTGCTCAAACCCTTTTAATCTCCCCTCAGTCAGCAGAGACCTTTTCATTAACTAAAAGTCTTGTGGCCAAATCCTGAGGGGAGAGGAGTGCCTGAAGTCCTCTTGAAGTCGATAGGAGTTGCTTGTGAGGGCTTAGGACCTCTCAGGATTTGGCTGTGTGGGCTTAACAGTCTACCCACTGACATGCTTTTATTTCCCCCTAGTGTCTATTATTTTAGACCCTTTCCTTGCTGCAGCATGTGTTTCTCCTCTGGAGTCATGGCATATAAAAATCACTTTGATTCCCGATACAGCTCCAATTGATTCCTCACCGCCACGCCGCTGACAGATGAATTAAAAATGCTTTTTCCATATTCCCTGCCCAGCTGCTCCAGGCACTGCTCCCAGCTCACTCCCCCAGCAGGGGCAGGCCCCAGTCTACACTGCACTGGAAAAAAGGGAATTAGATGAAAGCTCCAGAGCACCAGAAATGTAAGAGACGAAGGGCTGCAGAATTACACAACACAATCTTTTTCCTAAGGACATAACTCCATTGCCCAGCAGAGGCAGGAAAAAAATGACTTATTTCATGCAAGTGAAGTTTAGAACTTCCTCTGAAACTTGCAGCCACCACTAGAGAAATGCCTCTGCACTGGATCATCCTGCATGAGCATGGCCAGCTATTATTTCTGAGGAAAAAAGATCTTGCAAATGGACTTGCTGCCTATATCCTAGGGTATATTGCAAATGGCAGAAAATAAAACAAGATTAATTGATATTATGATGTTAGGGTGCTTAGTATCTTTGTTATCTCAATACATTTTCTTGATTATCATGGCAATTTCTGTCCTAAGACTAGATTATTAAATAAGTACAGTGCTAATTCCATGATTGCTTTATATTTGTCATTACAAGCTTTTCTGCAACTTTTCTCAAGAGCTCTTCAGAAACACCCAAAGTAATTCACAGTTTCGTTTCACCTCTGTTTTGACTCAAAAGGGAAGCATGATGGCAAAGACTTCTGGAGAAGCACCAGGGAAGGAACTGCGCCGACCTGCTGAAGTGGGGGCAAGGGAGAGGACATGACTGTAGAGATGTGGTCAGGGTAAGAATAAAAAGATATGAGCGGATATTGCATGGGGTAGACAGTGAGCCCGGGTGTATGGAAAGAGGAATTATATTCAAGCATGACCAAGTCAAAGCGTGTGTCACAGCTGAGGCCAGGACCCACAGTGCAGGTGATGTGCTTTGGATTTCACTAAAATTTGCTAAGATCAGGGCATTGCTGAAATCTAAACAACAACATAGACTTCAACGCTTCCTCTAATCTGTATGTGCCTGTGTGCTCTGGATAGCAATAGGGAGAAAAGGAATATGGGGGAGTCCTTCAAAAAGCAAACTCAGAGACAGACTGGAAACACTAGCTGGGGAGAGCTGGAAAGGTTTCTAAAAAGGGTGGCAAAGCTCCTGAGAAAACAAAATCAGTTCAGATCAAAAAGAGGACTGAACTCCTGCCAGGTGTCTCACATTGAAAAAATGTGATTGAAAAAAAATATATTTTTTGTTGGAAAAGCAAAATGGGACCTATTAAAACACACACATATATTAAAAAAAAAATGGAAGGAGGGAAGGTGGAAAAGAACAAATGGAGACCGTTATAAACAGAAGACCAGGGAGAGATTAAGGACAGTCTACTTCCTTCTGTTTTCCTAGCCGTGTCCCGCCACTTTGATCAGGAAACCTCTGCTGCCCATCCAAGTGAGGGAGCTGCCAAGTTCAGAGCATCCTCCTAAGAAACCACCCTCCACCACTTGCTTCTTTCAGCTGAGGAACCTGACACGTAGGAGGATGCTGAAACTTCCCTGGGGCTGCACAGGAATCAGTCACACTTCTGGAAATGGAGCCCCAGGGACCTGCTTAGCCAGAAGCCTAAAGCCCCCTCACTGAGTTTTCTTCCCTGTACCCTTTCCTTTTCAAAACCACCCACTCTCCTGTCAGTTCCATGCCCTGCCAAGGTTTGCTTGCTGCTGTCCCTGTCCCTCTCACCCCAGGTTGTGCTGAAGAGGAATGTTCCTTGGGGAGACTGGTGGTGTTGCTCACCAGCCCTCCCTGCTCTATATATACCCTGTGGAGAAGCATAAACAGTCACAAAAATGGGGGTAAGTCTTGGGTTTCTGCTGGAAATGCTGTTAGATATGGGAATGAGAGAAGATTTGGGCATCTTTCAGCCTTGCTTTCTAGGGACGTAGTAGCGGGTGTGAATGGAGTGAGAGGAGGAGACAAATGTGTCAAGTATGGGCTGATGCAGAGGATGCTCATGGACACAGCAGGACCATGACCGAAAGGCAACAGTGATGACTATGACTGAAACTCCATTGATCCTGTTGCTGTCAGACCATACTGTGAATCACAGAGCATGGGCAAAGAGCAACGAGGAAGGAGAGCCAGAGCACAAAACATTCAGGGCAGAGAGAGACGTGTACAAGGGGAGCAGCCAGGGTAGTTGTCCATGATTTAAGGCAATGGAAGAGTCCTAGCCGGTCAACTTAAGGAGTTTTTTCTAGGCTGCAGACAGCAGAAGAGAAAAATCCAAATCTTAACATTGCCTCATGAGTCCAATGCTGTTCTCCAGGGGGTTTACTGAAGTAAAAGCAGATATTGGGAAACAGGCCTAAGTGGTGGGACTGACCTTCAATCTGGGAGGGTAAGACCTTGCAGCAGCCAGTGCCACTTCCCAGGACACAGCTTTTTGGATGGGGATGGTGGAAGAGGGTCATTGCTGGGCACAGACAGCCAGTGAGGGGCACACAGAGGGCCATAGGAGAGGGAAAGAGAACACAGACATCGCTAAGGGCAGTGGGGAAAAACACCTAGGAACTGTCCCTATGGCAAGAGCATCTGCAGACTGAGAGATGGGAGACGAGAAAGACCTGAGACACGAAAGGCAGCTGGGGAGGGAGTTTGGTGCAGGCTTAGGGCAGAGGATGCTGTGAAGGCCGGGCAGACATCACACCCCAGCAGCCGGCTGGTGCCACACACCTCCCTCCCTGCCAGCCACGTGTGCACGTGCTGTGCACTGCAGGCACAGGCCACTTGCAGCCAATAGCACAGCTCAAGGCTGTGACCTTTTGTTTCCCTGTTAACATTTTATAATGCACAAATACACTCCTAGCAGCTGCTTTTTCCAGTGATGCTCTCACCTGGACTACTCACGGTGCAATGGAGACACCACCCCAGGGCCACAAGAGCAATGCATGTAGCATGTCTCCTTGTGGGTCCTGGCTGTAAGGATGAGGTGGGAAAGGCAGACGGGAGAGGCTTTTCCAATTTAAGCAGCCTTAAATGCCTCTTGCCTTGGTCCTTGGTCGCTCCATCCTTTCTCATCCATATTCCTCCTACTAGCCAAAGAAGTTCCCCATTCCCTGCTAAATCTGTCTCAGGGTTATGGTGGTGCTGAGCCACCTACTGAATAGCAATCAAGAGTGGCTTTAATCCCTCTCCTTTTTGTCTTCAGCAGTAATATTTGCAATGGCAGAATAACCTCAAATAAAAGTTTTTCCAATGATGTGGCCTTTTTTCTTGCCACATTGCAAGTCAGAGAGCAACATTTTCATTTTTGCTTCTTGTGCACTTCAGACTCAGGCCTTCACACTCTCTTACAAGGACTGAGATTTTGCTTCTTTGTTATGATATTGTCCCATAATTTAAAAGTAAAATGTGCTTAAGTGATTATGCTTACCATAAGTAAGGAGACATAGCCCTAAATTTTCAATTAAAATTCTCTGTAGAAAATAACCCACAGATTATGAGAGGAGATTAAAATTTTGCTGAAGCTGTACATTTTTTACAGTTCAAAGGTTACTAAATAAAGTCCCCAGGAGCCGTAAGGACATCCCCACACCTCCCACCACTTACAAGCACCTGACCAAGCAGTGGGAGGGAGAGTTTGAGTTGACAGTGTGCTGGGAAAGTTGCTACAAGAAGCACAAGACAAGGAAGGGCAGTGGGAGAGGAGCTGGAGCAGAGCACTCTTCACTTGCAGAGAAGCAGGAAATTCTTCAGCTTCTGCAATGGGATTAGGAAAACAATCCAGTTGTTTGTGCCCTGGGGTGTTCTCGATGTGTTTCCTCTCTGATTAGCCCTCTGTACTTGCCACCTTACGTCATTTGCTTCCAAGCAGTCCTTCAAGTGCCCCCCTAGCTGGTCTGGGCTGCTCCGGCATTGTATCACCACCTCCAAGAGCAAGAACTCCAACGCCTGGACCTCAGAGCAGAGCCAGAAATAGGGAAGTCAGTAAGGTGAATCACAGCATCCCAGTTTAGCTCCCTGGTCACATGCCGTCGCTCCCTGAAAGCCTTGTGCTAATGTTACAGACATCATCAGAGCTGTGCTTAAAGGCCGCAGCTTCCAGTCAGAGGTGGAGTCATGAGCTGGAAAAAAAAAAAAGGCAGATACAAGCGAATATCACAACTTCTTGAAGAGAGAGAGGAGGGGGAAAATGACAGGATGTCTGTAATGCTTTACCTCACCTTATGTAAGAGCTCTTTCTCAGCTGCCCCAATTTAAAATGTGGGTGACACACTCTTTAAAACTGACATTTCTGAGGCTGTTTCTCATGCTGCTAAAAAGAGGCACAATGATAATGGAAAGGAGACACTGGTAATAATTTAGGTCCAGATTATTGTAATAGGAAAGATAAAATACTATTGAGAGAAACAACATAGATCCAGACTACCATAATCCCTACACTGAAATGTAAAGTAGATATACATCACTAAATGCTTCACTGAAGGCCCATATATTCTAATAAATGAACAGTACCATTCTCAAAGAGTCTTCCTTTGCTTTCCAGATTGAACAGTTTTTGAAGCCTGTTGGTGATGGACATGTCATAGTAACAGCCCTCCACGGGGCATAAAGTTGAGCCCAAACAACAAAGTTCTGCTGCCTTCCAGCTCCTGTAGGCTGCACAGTGTGGCAGGGCAAAGTGATGGTGCAGTGCTCCCAGGATCCTGATTCCTTGGGACTTTCCCTGCATGTGCCTTAGCATGAGGCTGAGACATGTCCCTCCCCTCCAGGCCTGCAAAACCCCTCTGGTGAGAAGCTCCAGCACATAGATGGGGGTGACTGCTGATGCTGGACCTCTGCGCAGGACCATCTGGTGACCAAAGTGGTGGGCACATCACAGGTAAGCACAGTCTTGCTCACCGTGCTCAGACACTGGACTCAAGAGTTACCGCTTTCTTCTAACTGGGCTGGTTCTTTCCTGCGTTCATCTACCCCCAGTAAACCCAGTAAGCCCCAGTAAAGGCGGCTGGTGTTTCCCACAGCACCTCGTCAGGAGCACGAGGCGTCTCTTCAGAGCTCGCTCTTTATGGTAAAGGCGCAGGAAGTGGAGCCTACAGTCAGCTAGTCTCCAGAGGTTAAAATACCCAGAAACCCAAAAGAGAAGCGAAACCATCCTTTCTAGCACATGGAAATGCTGAGGTGGTGTTTCATGCCCCAGCAGCCAAAGAAGCTCAAAGGGCAGCAGAAATCCCCTGGTGCTCCAGATTATACAAGAACTAGGTGTGGGAGAAGGGACATCACCTCAGACACCAAAGAGAAGCAGCTGGCAAGTGTCTGAGGTGGTGATGAGAGGAGCCGTTAAATTTCTCCTGGCACAGAGGAAGGCAGCTAGGGATATGGAGAGAGTCCAGAGCACTGAGAAAAGCAGTAAAGTTACAGGGTGGGCAGAGACCAACCCACTGCTGGTTTTAGAAAAGTAAAGAGTCACACAATAACCACTGAGAGTGGCTGGGATCAGCCCTGCTCAGGAATCCTTGTAGCAATTTTTCCACATTTCTTCCACTGTTCTACTCCCTGGAAAAGTAACTCACAGCAATACTACAGGATAAATTCATGAGGAAAAGCTTTCAACAGTGGTCCTTTAATCAATGTTTCCCAAATGTTTGAAGTCCTGATGTGTGACAAGGTATAAAATAAGGCTTTTGGGTAACTGACCAAATTACAATGGTTGTAAGGGTGTGGGCCTGAGTTCCTAAAACAAAGCAAAATCCAATAAATCCTTTAACTTTAGGAGGGGGGGAAAAGATAAGAAAGGCAAGTAAAGGGGCCTCTGGAAGGAATACTTTTTGCATTAAGAGATTATAAGTAATAGCAACCATCTGGAGAATGAAAGATCTCAAATTTATATAGGGATTGTCGAGCTACTCAGACACAGCATGCCAAGAAGATAGACCTCACCCTTCCAGGTCAAGTTACTGCCAGGTAAATTATCTTCAAGATGTATTTTTAAGAAGCAATAGTGACCTCACATGGCTTGTTAAATTATTCCAGCACATTCTGATCCCAGACCTTGTTTTATCTTGAACCTAAATTCAAGTCAGACAGTAGATCTGAATTCTGGGAAATTCCCATTCTCCTGGAAGTGAAACTTCTTGGAACATGAGGGGAATGTTGGTGACACGGGACTGCAAACTGGAAACACTGTTCATCCCCTGGAGCATCCTGACAGGCCATAGGTAAGCTCCTCATATCTGATCACAGGATATGATATATTGCATCTGTTTACTTCAGTGATCTCATAACTGGTTTGGGATGAGGGAAGGAGTGATATCTACTTATCCAGACTTTGAGGGCTATCCAGTGACAAAATACTTACTGGGGAGAAAGCAGTTATTTTCATAGCTCTTTTGACATAGTAGCCAGACTGGTTTATATCTGAGATATTATTTACCATACAGTCCTAGGAATGAAATACATCGGGAAATACATGGGGAAACTCTCTGCTTCTATTACCTTGTAATAAAGCTCTTACAGGGCCGGGGCCTGGCCCCTTCCAAATGGAGAGTACTCTTCAACACACTAACCCAACACAAACCAGGAACGGTTTCCTAGGTAAATAAAAATAGAAATTTCATGTTAATGCGACATGCCAGTGTTATAGCCCTGGCGATTGAGACTTGCCATTGAGCCATAACCAAGAGCAATGGCTCCCAAATTGTAAGATCTTTTAGCAGGCAAAGGGCAGCTGGCTTTCCAACATAATTTGCATTCATGGTCAAAGAAACTTATTCAGACCAGCTCTGATGACGGAGATGAGGTGGACAACACTTAAACCTCCAGCCAGGAGGCCAGTGAGCACAGAGTTGCTCAGTTCATCACCAGCTTGATTAAAGACCTCTCAGTGTCAGTTCTAAACCAGGCTGCCCAGGAAGTGAAGGAGTCACTGGCACTGTTCAGGAAACATGTACATGAGGCGCTTAGAGACATGGTTTAGCAGTCATGGTCATGATGAGTTTATGGTTGGACTTGATGATCTTGAAGATCTTTTCCAACCATAGTGATTCTATGACTCTATGATTGTATGCTCCGTCTTCAGTTTGGTCCTGAAGCTCCAGATCCAAAGGTGGTGTTTGTACAGGGGATACTGCCAAATCAGTCCATGTGCCATGCTGGACATGAGCACACAGCAATTCACAGCAGAGAGGCAGAAAACCAGAGAAAGGATTTGCAAATGCTCTGATTTATTCACAGTTCTCTGGCCAAATCCACATGCATCCAAGTCACAAACCCACCTTGAGCAGGGTGCCTGCCTGAGAAGCACCTGCCAAAAAAATCTCTTTGCCTTGCAGAAAGTGTGTGCAAGGCTTCAGTTTATAACTGACTGCTGCATGATGGTCTGCAAAGGAAGAGGAGAGGGCCTAAGGTCACGCTTTATCCAGAAAGGAAGCTGCTGAGGAAAGGCAGTGCCGTGTGTGCAGCTTTCTGCCACCTCTGCTCGTACATTCCTGAAAGCTGACACCGCCAGTAATTTTTTGTTTTGTTCCAAGGTGCTCATACTTCAGATGGCGGCATCTTGACATTCCCATCCATTATGTGAACGGATTGCGGAAATAACTCGGCTCTCACTCTCTCTGTGATATTAATCCACTGCTGCTGTCTGTAGCCCAGAGCCTGTCATTCCTGCCTCAGACAGCAGGTACCCTGAGCAGGCCACTGGCCCCCAGTCCATGTGACGCTTGGCCTCAAGGAAAGTAGAGGAGCATTTCCAAAATCATGCTTTTCCCGCTACAAAATCTGAATCCAAGCTGTCACATTAGAGCTTTCCTCCTTGCTGAGCAGCCACAGGTGCTTGGGATGAAATATAAGATCTTTAACATCAGAGTTGTGATAATACAATATCACATTATGGGAACTTGGCTGGCTTCATTAACCAACAGCTGAAATTTGTACAAATAAGAAAGGAGCCAGCAAATTAAGATCCACAGCTCTTGTTCATACAGCAAAACATCATTAGCTTTGAGGTGGGGGGCTGTGTTACCTTTTACACCCTGTTGACTTTTAGTGCTTGTGTTTTTAACGCACACTGCAAGCTGGTTCAGGCAATGCAAACTGTGGTAATTGCTTCAGATCTCAGTCCATCACTGCTTGGAACAGAAGTCACTGGGGAAGGAACCTGCAGAAGGGAACGAGGAGGAGTGCTGGAAAGGCCTGGAGAGAGGAGAAGAAAAATCAGAGTAATTTTGCATTAGCGAAATGGGATACCCATCTGGACGCATGGAGATGGCTGGCAAAGCACCATTTCTGCACAGGATTCTGCCATGATGTCTTGTACTTGCTTTTACCAGTGGACACTTGTATGATGAACAACATTTAGGAGAAAATACCCCAGATGGGAGATGCATCAACGGCTGACAAACAAATACTTCCTTTGCTTAAGCATTGCTAGAGCTTAAACTCTTACCTTTCTATAAGAAGTAAAGGTTACTTATTTTCTTTGTATTTTTCTTTCTTTGGGGAGAGGGTGGGGAGGAGCAAAAAAGGGAGGAAGACTTGAGTGGAAAAACAAAACCAAAAAAAAAATCCCGAAGCAGCCGTGGAGCTGCATGTGCAAAAATCGAAGAGGAAAGCAAAGACACACTGACAAAACAAGCCAGGAATGCTGAGGCCTGGGCTCTGAAACACATACGGTTTATGTTGTTCTTACCACAAACCAAAAATATGTTCCCATTTGAAATGGTTGAATCCACAGCTGTTTTAAATTCCCTTGGTACTTCTGAGACAAATGATCCAAGTCAGACTGTGCTAACAGGGTCAGTTTTAGAGCCAAGCGAGAGCTGTGACTGATGCAGAATCACTGCAGTCCCATCCCTTTCCACATCAATCACTGCTCAACGAAAATCCTGCGGGGCTGTCGGACTCTCTTACAATATTGTTTACATTAGAAGATGATGTAAAGCTCCTCCAGCAAAACTGTGCTGCTGGATTATGAGCCTCGCTAACAGCAGAAGAGCTTAAGTTGCAGCTGCAGGACAGCACTGAGACGCAGGAACACACATGCCCCCAAATTTACATCCACAAAAGCAGCCATTAATGTTTCATTAAACATGCCCATCGATTCAGCTCTGCAGGCAAATTCTCTCCCTTTAAACCCATGATTATAAAGCACCTTGGGGCGAGTCTACATCCTCGGCACTCCATAAAGCAACCGCGTTGATATTGTCATAAAAGCCAAAATGGCTTTAATACATTTCCTCACAATAGCAGTTTTAATTCACTCGGAGAGGGCTGGCTGTTGGAAAAATAATATTTTTCTCAGATTCACACCTGAGGTCAAAACCTTGCCCTGTGCGCCAGAGCTAATAAATCACCGCTCCTTTTTTTTTCCCCCCTGCTCCTTTTGAATGGCGAGGACAGAGTCTCGCCGCCAGACAAAAAGGGCCGGGAAGGGAGTGGGCGCCGCACGGTGGGGGAGGGCTGCGACGGGCCCTAATCTGGCGCTGGGGAGGGCGAGCGGCTCGCAGCTGCCGCGGCCCTGAAAAGAAAAGCCCCGGCACCTGTTCAGGCCCCGCTGCAAGGTCTCAAGTTCTGGCGGTTTTGCTCCAATACACCCCATAACATATTTGCATGTTAAACCTGCAGAAAAGCAGCCCTCCTCGAGGCGCATGGCAGCTCCTCACCCTCACCCTGGTGCCCTCAGAGCACGTTGCCGTTAGCCCAGCCGGGCGGCCCTTGCTACAGCGCTCCCGCTCAGCTGCTGGGGACGCTCGCTTTGGACCAGTCTTCCCCAGCCTTCACCTGACAGCCCCACAGAGCCCTGTGTGCACAGCCACAGCCGCACGCCTGGAAACATGGAGCGGTGGCGGCCCAGGCCTCACGGCTGCCCCCTCACCTCGTGGCTGTGAATGCTCCGCTTCAGGGCACGGCCACACTCAGGCCCCGGGACGGCAGGAGCGGGGCCACGTGAGCCACTGGCCACGCTCATTTCACAGCTTCAGCTTAAACTCAGGTCTTATATGTGGTTTTAGAGGTAGCCAATGCCTGGTTCGATACTCTGTTGACACTCTGTTTTTAGATGTGGTTTTGAGCACAGGCCTCACAAGGGCTCCTGTCTTTGCAGAGTGCTTTTCATTTGGGAAGGAGAAGCAGCAAGGGCGTCCTCGGCTCATGAGTTGGATCTGGAGCAGCATCTGAAGAGCATTTCGGCACAGGCATCTGTGCAAATGTGTAAGGGCTCGCTTGGGGTTCTCTGGATCTCCAGCCATCACGTGAACCTCAACCCTGGCCTTGGGTGCGTGCATGGGAACTCCTTGCGCCGGGGGAGGAAGATGATGGCAAATGCCTGATGCTGCCCAGTCGCAAGGGATCTTCCTTCCACGGCGGCACGCCGGCCCCTGGAAACGCTTCCTTCCCTGCACAAAGGGGCTTTATTCCTATGGCAGAGACTTTTATTGTGCCAGAGGAACTTGTCAGCACAACAGCCCTCTTTGTGTAGCTGCTTCACCCATGAGCCATATGCAATCCCGAGGCAAGACTTGAATACTGTAGAGGGCATTACACAATCCCTCGGTACAGAGATATATTCAGCTCAAACAGTATTTTTTTTGTTTTGTTTTTTGATGACTGTTTGGGGTGGGAGGTGGGGCAGATTAAGACAATGGCAGGGAAAGTCATCATGGGCCCTGCAGATATTTCATGTCTTCTCACTCACAGACATGAAGAGGAGAAAAAAAAAAATTAAAAATCACTGAGGTCCTGATGTGCCTAATTGCCCAGCAGTGGCAGAAAGTGAATTGGCAGTGTCTGCTTCAACCTGCGCAGGCTGGTTCTTCACCTCACCATATGTCTGCTCAGACATTCGCCACTCACACGCACAGGCCACATGGCAGCTTGGAAACTCCATAACGGCTGAGCCTTGCATGCTGTTTTAGAAAAGTAATCAAAAGTAACTCCAAATGTTCAGTGTTTCTGTGCTTGCAGAAGACTAGAAAGGGCTGGTATGGTGCTTTTCTTCCTCCTTACTTCATTATAAGCATCACAGATGTTGGCAACATAATCCTGTCCTTTTACCCGTCTAAATTTTAAACAAATGGCTTACAGTGACCAACCAGGTTGGCATTTCCTATTGCTGTTTACTGACTGGATTATCTTTCAGCCTCGACACATCTGCCATCACATGCTAGCTTGTAAGAAATGCCGTCTCCGTAGGTCGTTACTGCTTAATTACCCTGAACAGGAATGGTCACAGACTGTCAGAGGGCTGGGAAGCCCAAGCACTGCTGCCACTCAGCTGCAGGGCGATTTGCTGGAGCAAGGCATACGCAAATCCTTGCCTCCCATCTGGCCCCGGCCTTCCTCACAGGGACAGAAGATGATACCCTGCGTGTCACAGCAGCTGCCCTCTCCACCAAACTGACATATCTCAGGACCGTGTTAAGCAGTACTCTGAACTCCCATTTCCGAGCACAGGCATACGTGTTTACCAGGATACTTGTATTTTCACAACCAACACAGAGGTCTCAGCCCTGCAGGATGTCTGCAAAAGCATTTGCCTTTAGCATATCGCTATCACGGCATATCACCATTAGATGTTCCCGTCTGATGATGGGTATATCTGCCTGACTTGCTGCTAACAGTAGCCCAGGTTCATGAACGCCTTGGCATGACTACGGCACACATCTCTCTCTTGGCACTCAGCCTCATAGCTACAAGAAGCTGCTAAGTGCCTTTCTCTAAATCTCCTCCCCTGTGACGGGCTTAGTCAGGCAAAAATCTTGAGTCTTTTCTTAAAAGAATTAATCAAACCTATTTTACTGGTAAATAGGAGCACAGTCTAGGATATCTTATGTTACCTGCAGGAGGCTCAGCACTTTTCCTCAGACTTCTTGCCTAGTTTTCCACATCTTTCTCAGGTATATGCGCTCCTCTTTTTCCTTGCCTAGGCTAGGCACAAGTGAGAACTGCCCCTCTCTACCAGCTCTAAAAGCGCTCAGCAGAATTTGAAGTGACCAGTGAACCCACTGGGTGCTGAGCATTGTTCCCCTGGGAGCGGTGAGGTGCTCATGCTGCTGCTTTCCCCACGGCTCCCAGGCCGTTCCTGCACTCAGGCAGCTGCGCACAGTCCTCTCCAGCCACTGTGAGGTGCAGATGGGAATCTTTTCCACACAAGCATGTCGCAAACAGCCGCACAGCAGCCAGCCAGCCTTCCCCAGCGTCAGCGAGAAGGCAAGTACACTCACCACGCACATCGCACCAACATGGAGTCCAGGAAAGTACTGCTGGGACTGGGCATTGCTAAGCAACTGGAGAACAGAGAGAAACCCAGAGATGGTGGAAATCAGACCTTTGCTCTCCTCTGAGACCAACCTATCACTCTGGCTCCATAGGAACCTTAATAGGGCTGATGTATTTTCACCAGGCAGCACAAGTCCTCAAAGAAATAGGTACCAGCTGAGGAATAGTGAGCTGTTTTCAGAGCTTTGGATCCACCTCCAGCACTTTGCTTGGCTTTTCAGCCTTACTTTCATCTCTAATCCTCTTGCAGTTATCTACTTCAGTGCAAGGAGCTGCCCTGATTGGGCTGCTTTTAAAAAAAAACCTTTTAAAACTGCCAAAATCCAAGCCATCAAAGTTAACAGATTGAAAACACAGATGTCCATTTTTGACTGAGTTTTCCATAAAAACTGGATGTGCTCAGAACAGCTTTTAAGGTCAAAGCACTGGGCCCTTTTACCATGTCCTCCTCCCTTTGCAGTCAGGTGTTTAGTGCAGGAAACATTTGCTGCACTCTTCTCTTCTGTGAGCATCATTTTTCATACTCAGTAATTTCATACACCACTGACACACACCATACACATCTACAGTCTATTAGGGTCAGAAGCCAGAATTTCATCACAGTTATTTCTTGTATAATATAGTGCAGTGAGGATCAAAGGTTTCCCAGCTGAAGTGCTTGAGACAGCCCTGAGGCAGGAGGGATTCAAACTTTGAAGAAAGTAAGTTGATCTAAAGCCCCTTTTTCCTCACCTGGAAACAGAGGTTCTGCATTCTCACACGCTCACAGGCTTGACCTCCACATGTGCACACAGAGATGCTGGATATTTGCATTATTCATGTATTGCCCATGAAGAACAAAGCCCTGGAGGCCTCTAGGCTCTCTAAAAGCCCTTATTTACTGAGCAAGCCTGGGTGCTGGGTGCCGTGATGCTGAGCTTCTCATGAGCACACCCCAGACCTGCTCCAGAGGACAGTACATCTGGGCTGAGAACATCATTCTGTTTCCATGTCACTCACCTTTTCCACTGATACTGCCAATAAAAGCATATGCTCAGCAGGCAGGTGATATATGTTAGTATTGCCGCGTGAAAGAAATCCTTTAATTTTGTCCTGAGGAATATACACTAGCCTGCCTTCCCGTTTTCCTGCCTGCTTCCCAGGTTCAGGCACTTGACACAGCTTCCAGACCGTCACGTGCAAAATAGGCTTCCACGTGGGCCAGCACAGTTGGTCCTGAGGAGAGTGACATAGCCTTAATACAGGATAAACTATGATAATAAAAGCAGAGCCTAGTTATTGGAATTAAACTAAGCATACCGATCCATTTCTGCCAAAGTCATCCAAAGCGCTGACCCTAGGGCACTGGCCACTCTCCCATCTCAGCGATTTACGCTGTTGAGCTGTAAGTGAAAGATGGTGTTTGTGTATCCAACTGCCAGAGATAAATCTGATGGATTTCTTAGAAGTTCACCCACCAGAATTATCCCTGAGAAGCTACAGCTCATTTGAAGGGTCTCAGGGAAACTCAGAAGCTGCACAGATTTTAAAGTAAGGTCTCTCATAATTAAATGATCAATAAAGTGCAGTAAAAATTAAGTGAAAACAATCATTCCCTGCAATATGGTGCTCAGTTATTTGGTTGTCCTGCCCCAACTGCTTTAAGATGAGGTAGCAGGTTTGAGTTAAGTATTTGGGATGCATGTGCAGACAGGTGCTTTTTTTTTGCTTTTTTTTCCCTTTTGTCTGAAGCGTAAAGAATGGGCCACTGCCAGAGGCAGGGTACCAGGCTTGACAGGCCAATGGTCTGATCAAGTCTGGCATATCCTTTGTTCCTCTGTTCCAATTTAATGCCTGCTGGGAGCAAATTCCAGTCATGTGGGGATGTTTTTGCCAATGAATATTTACCAACATCCAGAATACCCTGGGAATACTGTTAAAAAAACAACCCCTAGTAAAGTGAACATATACTAGAATTAGCACTTAGAAATAAGTGATGAGGTTTTTTCTTTAGCACTGCAGTAAACACCAGTAGATTGGTTCAGTTCACACACATGTTAAGGAATAAACCAATCCAACAGCGCGTACCCCATGTGTCACTGTCACAAGACCCAGATTTCTACCCATTTGTAAACGTGTGTATCATGTTGTAATACATTATTTTAATGTATTTAAGGTAACACATTATTTTAATGATGCACTGCATCTTTAAAATGCAGCAGTTAAATAAGCAGGCAGTAATCTGATTTCCTTAACTGCAGACAAGCTGACAGGGGAAGTGCATAGGTGGATGTAGCTAACCCCCAAAATCCTAATCCCTGAATAGAACCGGGGGGTCATTCATCACGTGAGTCCTTTGTATGTCAGAACATGTAGTCTGTGTCAGATCCTTTCCCAGTTATGGTGTGAGGACTACTTAGTGCTCTCCAGTGAGAACCAGTTGATGATGCAGTATTTTTCTACCTCCTTTCTACAGCTAAATTCCATTAAAACAAGCAAAGATCAATGATATTCTTCCCTGATGTCACACAGCAAAGTAATTGCAGCAGCTATGGGGATGGCATGTCAGCAGCTGAAGGAGACAAGATGACCCTACACAGAAGTGGAGGACATTTCCAGTGGGTGATCCCTGCTGTTAAGGTGTGCTCCGACCACTTAATTGGTTTCAACCAACAGACTGGATTTTTTCAGCTTTTGAAACAAGGCAGGGGTTAAACATGAGCTATTCCTGGCCTAAAACACACCAAGTGAGACCTGTAAGGCCAGAGAGCATCTAAGGGCTTCAGCTTCCACCTCCCTAAATGACGTTTGCAAGGAAAAATACCGCTGGGTAAGAGCTTTGTAGCTCAGTGCTGTAAATGCAGTAGCTTAGGGGACAGAAATGGGCCCCGTGGACTACCAGAGTCCATGGGTTATTCATCATAAGTTAGAGGAATGCAGAGCTGCTCTGCTGTGGGGATGGGGACGAGCAAGGACAGACAGAGCCTAGGGGTATTCCTGCTGCCCTCGTTGCAGGCAGTTGTCGAGGAGAGAGAGGTGGCCTCTCTTCCCTTCCCTGGCCTGTGTGCTGCTCTGCAAGGCAAGACTGACACTGTCAACATTCAGTATCTCCCCTGGCCCAGAAATCTTAAGATTTTTACAATAGCTCATGGTAAAAATGGGAGAGCTTCTGCAATGGGGGAGCAAGAGTCTTTTTTTTTGCAATGCATTCGTGTCATCTTCTCTAGCACTTCTCTTTAAGAAGAGTTAGGAAGTTGATGGAGAGTTCTTGTGTGCATTTTTGTTTGTTTTATGCTGAAAATCTCCTGTAAACACTTCATTGCAGACTCTAAGATTGGAGGGAAAAAAAGAAAAAAGAAAAAACTTACCATGAAAGCTCCGGTGCTGGCAGTGCCAATGCTCTGTTCTGCTCTCTGATACTGCGCTGCTGCTCCACGCACAAATCCTCAAGCCCTCAAGGGGACAGGGTTTCACCTTCCAGCTCATTTTTGTGCAAAATGAGACCAGGGCAAGGATTTGCTGAGATGGAAGCTGTTTGGGGCACAGAGGTAGCTAGTGTGGATAAGTCCACCTTGACCCATGGTACCTGGGAGATGTAATAATACCCAGGTTCTTGGAAGAGCCTGCCTAGCCCCATCTAGGTCCTCCCTGGTCTCCCTGCTCCCTTCCCACACACAGAGCAGAGACAGGAAAAGTTCTGTGGAGCTGCTGTTTCTTGTTCCCCCTGGATTTGGGTCTTGTGTGCGTGACTAGCGAGCAGCTGCATCTCACATGTGAGCAAGTGAGCAGCACTTGCAAGTTGCTAGGGGGTAACCTGCCATGGGAATACACATTTGCACCTCTTCTAGTCCTGGCTAAGTTGGGATAACACGATTCTGATCACAGTGGAAGGGATGAGACAGAATTCAAATATTCATATGGGTCATCATGTGACTGCAAGAAATGTAGGACAGACAGTTTGCCAGTAATCTGTTATGTTAAGCACTTAATGAACAAGTTAAATATTCCTCAAATTCCCAGCCTGAGTGACAGCATCTGAATAGTTTTCTGCAAATTAAGTGGGCTTAAATTTAAGCACATTAGTATTTTCTAATCAGTATTGACAGACATAACCAGGATTTTGGCTATGTATATATATAATATATGTATATGTATGACGCAACATAGATAGAGTGTTCAATCTAGATTTAGAGCATCTGGGAGTTTTAAGAGTTCCAAAAATATATGTGATGGACCAAAGCGTCAGAAATATGACACCTGCTCCGGTGAATGGTTTGCTACAGACTGTGGGTCTGTTCCTTCGAGAGTGTTATTGCTAGAAAATATTCAGTCCTAACAGAAGTGTCAGCTAAGATTTGTAAGCACTGAGACGTATGCCTCACTCAGGACTTTCCAGGGCAACCTGTCTACCCTGCATCCATCTAGAATACTTCTCCCTTTTTAGTGCCTGATAGTCTCATGATCTTTAATGTATTTATCCTCAGCATCCTTGCAAGGTAGCAAGGCGCTGTCACGAGCCTTTTAGAAACGGAGAACATGAGATGTTGGC
The DNA here is from genome assembly GCA_013389825.1 of Crypturellus undulatus. Taxonomy (NCBI): domain Eukaryota; kingdom Metazoa; phylum Chordata; class Aves; order Tinamiformes; family Tinamidae; genus Crypturellus; species Crypturellus undulatus. The sequence goes on from VWPW01026102.1 coordinate 1,165,571, forward strand.
TTGCCCACAATCTCTGAGGAAAGCAGGGAATAGAAAAACAATCTCCACAATCTGGTTTCCTTTTCAGCCTTCCTGTGGATGCCTTTGCTGCCTAGGCTAGGCAGCAGAGCTTGGATGTAAAGGTTTGCTGGTGAAGAGCACAGGTGAAAGCAGCTCTAATAGGCTGACTAAAGGTTCCTGGTTAAAAAGTAAGGTCTATAAGCTCCAAGAACAGGCAGTGTCCCTATTCTTATACAATACTCAGCGAATAGCAGACAACTTGAAAATCATTAATATTTTATACTTGCTATTTATAACTCTGCTTGTCATTTACTTGGGTGCCCTAAGTGTTATTGGTATTTTATCATTTCTAAAGTGATCAAGTTGTAAGTCCTGTTTACAGGGATACAGTTTTTGGCACAGCTTCCACAGCATAAAAAGCAAGGCTCACATGTAACAGCAGAAAGGAACAGTGTGCAAGAGTTCACAGAGCCTGCAGAGGCTGTTTTAATGCCTCTCACTCAGTTACAGCTTTCTAGAAGACACAGGTCTGAGTTAAACACATTAAACATTACCATCACAGTGGCTTTCAAGGGCTTTTCTTTTACAGTGGTTTCACCAGCACCTGAATGATAAACCTTTGCTTAGTGTTTCTCTCTGCATGCCAAAATTGCATCAAATATTTTATACTCGTTGCTTCTCAAAGCCTAGATATCATGAAAACCCTGTCATATGGAACATGTAGACTGAGAGATCCCGAATAGAGATGTGTGAGTAATGTTTCTTTTTTTTTTTTTTCAATCTGACAGTCAAAACTGTAATGGAAGAATGAACCCCAAATATTTTGCTCAGGCCAAAGTGCAAAGTTTCCTTCTGAATTACCTGGCCTTACCATTACAATAAGCACAAATGATTGTTAAAATTAGAATGGGAAGCATTTCTTTGTTTTTAATATAAAAATAAATTCTCTAGAAGTTGCAACATGTTTTGGGAAATGTTTTTTATTTGGTTTTGGCCCACTCCATTCCGTGTTCAACTCTGTGAACAGCAGATGCTCTGTGAATTTCTGGAAGTCCCAGACCAGTGAGACCAATCACAGCAGTTAGACCTGGGTGGGGTAAATAACTTTCTCAGATACTGTCTTTGCTTCTTGGGCAATTTATGCATCAGTAGCTGTTTTCTCTTGTAGTAGTTCTCTTGATAGCAGGACAAGTTTTGTTTTAGGCCAAAGTTAGATGTTAAAAATAGAGTATAGCACCTTTTCTCATATTATCATACATATTATCCGTATGTGGAGACAATTGTGCAGCAATGTCTAAACCAGAAGGCCACATTATCAAGTCTTTATTCAGTCCATTACTGAAAAACAAAGAGATTTTAGGGCAAGACCTACCAGACACCTTGAATAAAAATAGGGTTGTGTTTTCAGAGATGCCATGTACCTATTCTGCTGCTGGGGATTGCTCTCAGCATTTCTGAAAATGCAAGATGTATTTTTTCTTCCTTTTTTTTTAATATTTAAAGTACTTGGTACATTTAGTGTGATACAAAAATAGCAAACTTACTTAAATAATCTCTGGATGGAAAACAGTGACAAGAGAATGCAGAAGTGGCCCTTTCAGATGGCAGAAATGAGCTCAGCGATGGGCAGAGACTGGATGCAGCCTTCACTCAGCCACACTGGGTGAGAGCTCCCCGAATATCTCCCTTAGCGAAGAGCTGCCTACCATGGCATGGAGATTTGCTCGGGAAAAAGAGCATTTACTAACACTGTAGCTGTTAGCTGCCACTAGCAGGGAACCAGGTGTAGACCGTGCGAATATTGTAAGTCTAATTTAATTTAGCACTTGGATTAGGTGTAGGCTATTTATAAATAAGCCTCACTGAATGATTCCTCGGGTCTTGCAGCAGGTGGGAGCCAATTCCGTGTGGTCGGTGATCACTGCGCACAATGCGGCGTTTCGTCTGTGCCCGGCACGCAGCTTGGAGCCCCACACACGGGGCACTGCCAAAAACCAAGCTATAAAGAGGAGTTCTAAGTTGTCTGCCTAGCTGAACATTTATTAATAGGCAGTGTGAGGCAGTGTGAGTGCAACTCCTTGGCTTTGTAATCACGTCCCTGGGAAAGAGCGTACCCCTTTGTGCGGAATAACATTTGCATGAGGTAAGGAGAAGTAAGTGGTTTGCTCTTGCTCGATGGCTCTCCCCTGTGCAGAAGAGCTTTGGTATCTTCCACTGGACATAAAGAGCTGTTTCCAAATGCCTATGCAGGAGGCCATGGCGAGGAGCCGTGCTGCACCGCACTCCGTGGAGGCCAGGCTTCTTGTTTCCCCAGTGCAGAGTTTGCTTCACTGTCTAGACACTGTGACTTTTATTAGATCAAATTCAAATTGGAGACATGGCTCTGGCAAAGTTACCAGAGTAGTAAAACGTTGTCAGAGACAGGAACAGAGATTTTAGCCTGTAAGATCAGAACTAGCTGAAATCTTGTCAGTGCAATCAGTAGAAGACAGTCCCAGCAAAGAGCCCTAGAATCAGGATAAAAAGCAGGCTGGAAAACTACTGAAAACAGAGAAAACTCTCAGCTCAATTAGAGATTCTCTGTTACTTTGTATGTCCTTGGTTCTTAAACATTTGGCAGTGGAGGCTAATGGTAAAAGGGTTGAAAACAAATATGATGACCTTTTGTCTCCTGCTTGCCATCCTAATATTATTATTGCAACAATAAATCTCTGGATGGTACAGAACACAAAACCTAGACATTGACTCACCACAATCCTTCATTCTGAAAAATCACAGGCCCCTAAAAAGACTATCTGCAAACCTCAGGGCATGTCGCGCCAGCAGACCCAGAGCTGCAAAGTGCTGAATGTCTGAGCCATGAGCTGGCTTCCACGAGAGCTGTGTGTGAGCCCTGCTGGTAGGGCACTGTGCAGAGAAGCCTCAGAGCATGGCTTTTGCGAGGAGATCTTCAAACCCGCCTGGATGTCACCCTGTGCCACGTGCTTTAGGTGGCCCTGCTGGACCAGAAGGATTGGACTAGATTATCTCTAGAGGTCCCTTCCAACCTCAACCATTCTGGGATTCTGGAGATTCTGGGAATTTACCCCACTAACTAGTTCCTAAAGTGACCCCTGAGCAAGTTTGCAGATGATGCCAAATTGCGGGAGTGATCGATAAGTGAGAGAGCAGAGCTGCCATTCAGAGGTACCTTAATAAGCTGGAGAAATGAGCTGTGAAAAACTTCATGAACTCCAGCAAAGGCAAATGCAAAGTCCTGTGTTGGACTGTGCTGGAATAACCCTGTCAGGAAGGGAGGGATCGAATGGATAGACAGCAGTTCGGCAGAAAAGGAGCTGGAAGTCCTGGTAGACAACATGCTGAACACGAGTGAGCAGTGTGCCCTTGGAGTGAGGGCTGTCTACAGATTGTGCTGCATTAGCATAAAAGTAGTAAGCAGACTGAGGGAAATGATTCCTACCCTCTCTTCAGCATGTGCGAACCACATCTGAAGCACTGCATCCTCTTTTGGACTCCATTGTATATCAACGTGCTGGAGTGAGTCCCGTAGAACACATCTGAAGCACTGCATCCTCTTTTGGACTCCATTGTATATCAACGTGCTGGAGTGAGTCCCGTAGAAGCCACCAAGAGGGTTGGGGGCTGGAGCAGATGATGTACGAGGAGAGGATGAAATTTCGAGCAAGGTTTGGAAACATCATGAGCTACAACACAGGAAATTCCTGTCAGATAGTTGGAAAGCTTTTTTCATCATGAGGCAGAGGTCTGACACTAAGTGGCCCAGAGAGGCTGTGGTGTCTGCATCCTTGGAGATACACAAAGCCCAGCTAGTCAAGGCCCTGAGCAACTTGGTGCAGCTGACCCTGCTTTGGGTGGAGGTTTGGACAAGATGACCTCCAGAGGTCCCTTCCAGCCTAAATTATTGCACGGCTGCCCAGTTAAACCGTCCAGCTGATCTCCTCAAGTGTCCTACCTCAGAAGACAGAGAACAGTTCTATATTGTTCAAGGCTAGGTTATTCTGCTCACTAAAGAAACCTTTCTCTCTTAATGGACAGCTTAGGGAGATTATACAGCTGAATTAAGTGTGCTAGATTGTGGGAATGTGCTCTTTAATTATCTGAGCAAAATGCTGTGAGTCTTACAATGAATACAGGTGTGAGTGTTCAGTTCTGCTGAATGCAAATTGTGCTTTTCTTGAAATCACAATGAACTGAATTTTTTATTTCTTACAAAGTGATTATACACTTAATTTTCAACTTTCAAAAAGCCTAAACCAAATACTAAAAACAGTTCTGTTTATATTGCAAAGCATTTAATCAAATGCTCAGCTTCATTAATGTGGACATTATTGGTGGAACCAAAGCATGTGAATCATATGCCGTTTTGGGACAAGTGGCACAAGTATGATAACATATTTTTCACTGGGATTTTCTGTCCACTGCTTGTTGCCACTGTTGTAGCTGTGTTCGTTGCATACACAACTACATGATGAGATGTTAGAAATATGCTGGTTTCAAAACTTCAGAAAACGACAGCAAATGCAGGAGTGTGTATCTTTTTTGAATTTCTTGACTCTCTTTTTTAACCTCTCTCATTTTCTTTTACTAGGTATTTTGCATTATGTTTCATGCAACTCCTGATGCATCAGTGCACAAGATTCCTGAGGGCCAGTTGACACTGAAAACCAGTTGAAGCCTAGACCAGAAGCCTTCTTACTCTACATTCATTTATGTCTTAAATCCTAAACCTGAGCTATAGTGTCACTTGGTACTATGATCCGTAGTTTCTCTGATCCGAGGGTCACTGGTCAGTGGACCTTTTAAGAAAGCTTGAACTTTTCATTTTAAACATCTTTACAAGAGAATATTTTTCCCTCTTGCTGACGAGGGAAATCAGACTTTAGAGTTTTCAGGTACCCTCAGTTACCATAAGCTTATAAAACCTCTGGGAGACCATGTTCCCATGACTGCTAATATCCAGTTTTATGACACTGTATTGTACAGCAAATGCATTTTAAGGCCTCATCCCATCACTGCCTTGCATGAGTGCATTTTATCTACCGTGACAATGTCCTGACAGCCGTGCTTTTCAGCACACACTTGCCAGCTTTGAGCACAAACTTATATGGACTGCACATGTTAAGTTCCATCTGAAATCAATAGAGGCTAGCAGATTTTGCCCCAAAACATAAATCCAATCTCCTTCTGTAACCACCCACTTTCAATTTGCAGGAATTCATAGTTGCAGTAAGATGGTAAAAGAGAAAGAGATAAAGTAACTCTGGAAGTGACCCAAATATCTGTTCATATCCTAGCTCTGATTGCCCTGAGGAACAGAAAATAACCTCCCTTGTCCATTAGCTTTGGAAAAGCAATAATTGCTCTTGTGGTACCTTGTGCGCTATAGATGTTCTTAGCAGTGCTTCCATTCTTCCAGAGACAAGAATTTACCCTGAAATTAGAAAATTATAAGCCATAAAGACCTGTTAGATCTTTTTGCCTTTTTTTTCCACTGCTAAAAGGATGGAGTAAAATAACAGCATTACATTTCTCTGTCTAGAATACAGAGCTGACTGCGTACAGAGATTTTCCACTTTAAGTTATCCTACATGCTAGCAAATGCTGAAGATACAAGAAGTAGAAGGACTTGTCAGCTCTTCAGAGACACTTTCTTTGTAAAGGTGAACTCTTTTAACTAGGGCATTTGACACATACAGGGATGAAGGTGTTAATCTGTTCACATCCAAGGCACAGTCTGCAGGCTGCTGGTAATTGCTGCCCCATAAATGTGCCTGTCATGCCTCTTTAGACTTTAAATACCCAAACTCAAAATAGATGCATGTGCAACACGTTGAGCCCAGCACTATTGTTTTGTGAGGCAGTATTATTCATTTAGCTTTAGCCAGCTGCTCTCTATATTCAGCTTGGAGGAACAGACTGGAATTTGTAACCAGACAGGCAGGCTGGGAAGCTTTAGCTTATTCCCTGGGCTGATAAACCAATGCATTGAAAGTACAGTAAACAAACGCCCACTGGAAGCCCATTCCAATGCAACGTCCCCTCCTTTCACCCTGCCACAAATAGCAATGATTGCAAAGGAACCTGCCTTCATAAACAAATATCCTAGACCTTCGTTCTAGCATCAGCTGCATGACAGAGTGTTACTGGTATGTTAAACACGGCACATAACAGCAGGATATGCTGTTAGGTCACACATGGCAATATGAAGTAGTAGGTAAGGTCTGTGCCTTCTGCTGGGTGGGGACCTGGAGCAGGTCAATTATTTGTAACTACATTGCCCTCTACTGACAGACGCACAAAGAGGTTGAGACCCTAATTCTGCTGAACTCAATACTGGGAAAGGCTGTCCCGTCACTTGTGGCGAGTCAGCAGCATGAGGACGTGTCATGGCCCAGCTTGGCAAGAGAGAGCCGTTTTCATCTCCTTTGGTGGAGACACCACTTATTCTAGTCCCAAAGACGCGTGCCTGGCCATGAACTGATGCACGCCACTGAGAGTCTCTTTTTCTTCTTTTTAAACACAAATAAACTATTGTCTGAGATGTTTTCTCTGCATTCTTCAACCTTTTGTGGACACTGGAAGCAACCCTGTGTGTTGTCCAGCTGCAAGCGAACAGTCATTGCGGGTGGGAAAGCCTCCAGCCCTTCTGCAGCAGCCTGCAGCTGTGTGGGGGCCGCAGCACAGACACATCCTCTTTGCAGCCCTTACTCCTGCTTGAGAAACTTGAATCTTCCCTGCTCCAAAGGGTGGCTGTGATAAAGTGGGGGTCTGCTTCCGTATCTCCCTACAAGAAACCTCGGAGCAGCTGATGGCTTCTCCTAGGCCAATATTTCTCAGCCAATGTTTGTGACTCCACAGTTGTCTGTGCGAATTGCCAAGGCTGACAGAGCAGTGAGCTAAGCAGGCACAGTCTCGACTCCATCTGTAAATCACAAGCGCTCATTTGGCTTGTTTCCTGCCTCGAGCAGAAGTGGTGCTGTCCTCTCCTTCTAACAGGCCTTCACTCCCCATATGTCTTTGAATCAGCTCCAGCAACACGGAGGTTGCAGAAGAGACAGCATTCATCTGTGGAGAATGGAGAATCTGTGCTCAAAAGGCTGGGAGTTGGCATATGAAATTAAAAAGTCTGTGAACCCTTTTCTGAGCTAATGTAGTTCCCCTTTCCTGGCCTCCCATTTAGTTGAGGTAGCTGGAAAGCTTTAAAGATGGCAAATGCAATGAATTCATTCACTGAATCCTCTCATTTAACCGTCCATACAATTAAGAGTCATTTATATGTGTTTACACATGTAAAGGGAAAATTCAAGTGAAATTTCCATCAGTGCCTTTGCTGTAATAATCCAAATAACAATAGCTTCTTGCGGTCTCTGGACACTCTATCTCATAGATTTTCTTTTATACCAAGAGCAACCGATAGAAGAAACATGATACTTGCATGAGAAAACATCTAGAAATTTGTGTGTGTGAAAAAAGGTGTGTGTGTGTGTGTGTGTGTGTGTGTGTGTGTGTGTGTGTGTGTGTGTGTGTCTAATAGGAGGTGGCTGAGCCGGACAAAAAGTGGTGTTTGGCTTTAACAGAATGTGACAGTGTTAAAGGTGCTATTCAGAGCACATGACGCCACCAGTTGTGTATGACCATGCAGTGCTCGCCTTCAGCGAGCATACTCTGGGTGCATGCTAAGGGGAGTTAGGCCTTGGTCTCTTCAAGGGAAAATAATAATTAAATAATCACCATTGCTCAAGGGCTGAATTATTTTCATCCAGCAGTTGCAGATTTGAAATGTTTTGAAATATCCTACGAAAACAAAAGTGGGACCATCTGTGAAGCCGACGCGCTGCGGTGTGTGGGGGTTGGGGTGAGTTCAGAGGAAGGAAACCAGCAGTTGATCAGCTCACCATCAGGTGTCATCTCCGTCGCTGGAAATGCTGGCAAGGAGGCCAGCCCGACACGGAAGGAACTGAGGTGCAAACAAGATGGGTGTGAAGCCCTGGACTGAAAAGCATAAAAACAAGGACGGTGAGGTAACGGGCGGACTCCTGCCATGTCGGAAGAGGAACAAGCTGCAGCTCATTCCAGCCCACTCGCTCCAGAACAAGCATGGAAATCATGGGAGCGAGCACGCGAGATGCTATTTATAGCTGCTAGTTGAAACACTTATTATTTATTGTTGTGTTTACTCATAAGGAAAACCTCCTGTATAGGAGAGGTGCTACTGCAAGTCTCCAGTGTTTCCTGATGCTTTTCTATATACATATATATATTTATATGCTTTCCCTGGCTTTATTTAGGTTAACGTTCTTTATTTTAAAAGCTTGTGGATTAATGGTGGCAGTGCTGATAAATATTTATCGGCTCTGGTGTGGCCCCCTCCCAGGGACCGAGACGGCCACTGAGCAGGCTCTGCAACGGCAGTGTAGGAGGACTTGGCTGAGAAGCCCAGCAGTCTCCTGCCAGCTCTTCCACTACCTCCTCCCTGAGGGTGCAGAAAGGACCTCAGAGCGCTCCAGGCTCCTCCTAGCAGGAGGCGGACCTGGTGGAGGGGAAGCCATCCTGCCTGTCCTGCCTGTGCAGATGGCCATGACCTCCTGGGGAGCATCCAGTGGCAGTGCAGAACACAGGAGAGGAAGGCAGGGCACAACCAAGCGGGTCCCACACGGGAGAAAACCCATGGGGCTGGCCCTGGGACAGCACCCACTGCAGGCTGCCAGCAAACTGCCCAGCTCTCCCCAGGACCCAAACAAGGAGCACGAATTACTCAGGGGCCTCCGAGCCTCCTGGCAGTCTGGCCCCTTGGGCCGGGCTGGGTGGCTCCCAGGCCTGCGCTGTCTCCTGGTGCTGCACGTGGAGCACAGGGAAGAGGCATCCCTCAGTGGCCCGGCGCCCGGGGCAGGTTTGTGTAGCGGTGCGGGCTTCCCTTCCGTGGCCTGCAGCAGTTTTTCCCTCCCTGTGGCCCACGGGACCCTGCGGTTACAGCTGGCAGAGACGTGGCCGGACCCACCGGTGCCGGCCTAGCGCGGGCCTCACTGCACTGCAGCAGGAGGCTTCATCCACAAGCCTGCCCAGACCGGGTCCTCTCACCACGGATGGGCAGGGAGGTGGAGAGGGGCCTCCTGGCGCCCTCGCTGGCTTACCAAGACCAGGCGGCACTTTGGGAGTGGGGAAGCTGAGGCAGAGAGGGGCGCGAGGCCTTGCCGGCTGCCATTTCCATGCGAGCGACCCTCGCCGGGATCGCGCTTCCCTCCTCCGGAGACAGGAAGCATCACGCGGGTCTCAGGTATCGGCCACCTGTGCCAGTGGTCCCAGATAACATCAAAGAGAGAATAGCGGTTCCTTAACAGAAAAAACATTTCAAACATTTCACACACACAAAACCCCTTTAAGTGTTACTTGGAATAGCAGGGCTTTACTTCTAAAGAAAACCCATTTGAGCAGTAAATCCACTGACTTTTCTGTTACAGGCTTTCTCCTTTGTTACCATTACACGTATTTGTGATGCAAAGTTATAACATACACTTCTGTACTTTAGTACATACACATAAACATAGTCCCCTCCGAGTGTCTTTTGGAGATAATTTTTCTGTTTGCAGCATGACCACCATTTGCATTGTAGCACCTGAATTCCTTAGACTTAGAAAATATCGTCTCATTTATTTTCAAAACACTTCAAAATTCTTTCAACAAGCAATATGAGAACCTTCACAACCAGCAATATTTTGCTCTTACTACTTAACCAGTCTCTTCAGCTGTAGTGAAGCTCAAGTTTAGAGTGTTGCTTTTATACCTTTACCAAATCATTTGGCCAATTCGGGCACACGGTTTAACTAAGTTCTTCATTTTGTAACCTCTCTGCAGACTGAGACTGGTTGGCTCAGCAGGACCGTGATGAACCAAGCTCAGCTTTTGGGTTTTCTGGGCAGGGTGAACATCATATTTCTATCGCTGGAAGTGGGTGAGTTCAGCTCAACTCCGAGCCTTCTAGCCAAAGTACTCTGGAAGCTGAGTAGTGCAATAAAATGCATCTTGTCTTTTTTTTTTTTTTCCTGTCACTTTCTTGATATTTCTTGTCAAAACCTGTGGCACAAAGCAGGTGTGTTGTTTCTCATTGTGAACGTATCCAGTAACTTAGGCTGGCGGGGACTTCTGGAGCATATCTCATCCAAACCCTGCACAAAGCAGGGTTGCCATCTAATTGGAATTTTTCATGCACTAGATTGTGTCTGTTGCCTCTTGCCCTATTGCTGTACACCACCAAGAAGTGTGGCTCCATCTTCCCTGACAGAGCAAGAGGAGTCTGGCCAGTCCTCCCCTTCTCCAGGCTGTACAAATCCAGCTCTTCGGTCTCTTCTGGTACGTATCATGTTCCAGTTCCCAACCATCTTGTTGGGTAAGTCCTCCTCTGGACTTACCCTACTATGGCAGTATCTGAATCCAAAACTGCACACAGCATCACCAATGTGGGCATGTTGAACAGAGGGGAGTAATCACCTTTCTCAGTCTGTCTTTTCCTGGAAACATGGGAAAGTAGCTCAGATTATGTGAGTGAAAGCAGCCATCCTTGTGCTTCTGGGAATGGGGACATCGCAAACAGGGATTTCTAAAAGAAAGTTTTCTCATTCCCTGCATCCAGCTGAGACTTCAGGCTTCCAGCTGAGCACGTGAGAGCATGCTGTTAGTAGTGGAAACCTGCCTGGGAGGCGTCTTTTGATTTCCACTTTTCCCACCTGACAGTTTAGGAGAGGATGCAGGTGGAAGAGAGTTTCAGCCTTTAATTTCCTTCCTTCCTTTTTTTTTTTTTTTTTACCTTATTTGTCCATAAAAGTCAAAGCAAGAATCTTGTCTAACTTCTTTGGAGCAAGAGGATGGGGGAGTTAGCCTCAGTGCTGTGCTCTGCATAAGAGATTTTAAATCACTTTCATTAATAACTTTGTGGTTGTAAAGAATAGTTTGTGCAGAGAAAAATTCAACTTGCTCTGCTCTTCACTGAAATGAGAGACTTCCCTCTCTGCTGAGTGCAGCTCCCAGCCCTTACAAGCATATGGTCTTAGAGGTGTAAGTGATGCTCACCTGCTTTGCTGTCTTTAGCAGAAAAGAACTAAACTATAACAGATGCTCAAGTACCTTGAAATTAATGCATTGTGCAAGTGGAACTGTCATCACACGCCTTGTAGGCACATTTTTCACCTGTTGGATGGCTACTTACCTGTAGCTTGTTTTGACAATGTGCTAGCTTTTTTTTAATAGTTTGGAAAACTCCCAGTTTCAAAGCTGACCTGGTATCTTATTCTTATTTCCTAATTTTAACAGTTTCAATCCTGAAAGGCTTAACTATTTCTTAAAAAGCTGATTAGTAAATGCTTTGCACTGCCCTTTTGTGTATGTGTACATGCACTAAACATATGCTTCTAACAGACAGTTTGGCAAATAAAGGTGTCTAATCTTCTGGCAGCAGAAGACTTAGTCCTTTATGATTTAGCTTGGAATGGATCCAAATACAAAGTGTGGACCTAAATTTGAATTCCTTGAATTTCAGAGGCTCTCACAACAGACTTCAGGTTCAGACCATCACAAAATCACAACCCGAAAGATAAGTTTTTCAGATTCATTTTCCTTTCTCCTCTTTCATTCATTTCAGTAAACAGGGTCTGGATTCAGTTTTACCTGTTTCATGTTGTGGTGACTTGGGAGGACCTTGCATGCAGTGAATTTACCCCATTTCATTAAATGCCCAGACTTCAAAAGAGAAGAAAATGAAGGCAGTCCCTGCATTTTGTGGCCTTAGGAGTGCTGCTTACTTCTCTTAGGTCCCTTCCTTCCTTCCTTGCTTCCTTCCTTTCTTCCTTCCTTGCTTCTTCCTCCTCTTCCTTACACACTACTGATCCATCGCGACCCGGACTCAAAGGCACCTCTGCATCAATCCTGTCACCGGGTCAAAACTTCGACACAACAGCCTGATTAGGGAGTGGGGGATCTTCTGACATCAGCACTTGTGCAGTCCACCACCCTTCTTCTAACTTGCCTTAATAGCTTACTTGACTTCAGTGAGATCATCCGCAAAGGCAAAGTGGGCAGAATCTTGCCTTTCATGTAATAGGGGATGTCTTAATTCCCTGTTCTCTCCTGCTGTTCTGTGCGTGGGCAGACAGGGTTATTTTGTATGACATGCAATTCCTTTTATATCAGGGTATTAAAGCTAAACCATGCCAATCTCACCTTAAAAAAAGTAACTTCTAATATCTCTTGCTGCCACCACTGACACAAGTTGCAAGGGTTTTATTTGGGTAAGAGGCAGCAGATCTTGGGTAGAGCACACAGAGAAGGCAGGACTCCCAACTCCTGCGTGTTGGGGCCCTGCAGCCTGGGTTTTACTCCGACATGACATGAATGGATTGCAGCTTAAATACTGTGAATTTCTGTGTTTAAACTGCAATGACTGTGTTTTCTCATGGATTTCTTTTAATGCTTTAAGAATACCTAAAAGTAACACAATGGCCTTGAAGTACTTCAAGGATAAGATGAAGTTGAGAAGTCTCATATTGGTAATGGGATACTTTTACAAGCCAGAAAATCTCTGGGAGGAAAATGAGAATACGGCTGTGTTTACTTTATGAAGAAATTTTCTAAGAATAATTCACCTCTGCAAAAATATTATGCTATTCTGCTCTCATGAGTAGTGAGGCTTCAGCCAATTTCTTTTAGTTCTGGAACTTTTGGGTGCAAATTAGGTCTGTTCCGAAACCCCAGGCAGTCTTGGCACCAAGTCTTCTAGGTACGTTTCAACTGTTTAAAGTTATTTACATGCAACTTCATTAAAGAAAAAACAAAAGACTGAATCCCTTTTAATTGTGAAGGAAGCATGATGTCTTGCTGCAGCTTTGCAAGCAAACAGAAATGTAACACTCCTTTATTGCAAGAACAGAACCCTGGACACTTTTGTTAAAAACATCACATTCTGATTAGATACAATTTCTGATGTGTTCTAAGTTCACCTCAGAATGCTCTAAGTTTATTTGAGTCCATTGTTACCTATAATCTTTGCATTTATTTCAAATATAGATTTCTCTGGCTGTAATTGAACTGTAAATGAAAGTGAACGACATTCAGCACAGCTTTGTACACTAGCAAAAACGTATCTAAATGCAACTCTAATAGTCCTGATGAGCTGCAGCTTGCTGCTGCTCTCCCATGCTGGCCCAGCGTGCTGTTTGTGTCCCTCCAGAAAGGCAGGAAGCAGTGCAGTCTGCTCATGCAGAATTAGCAAGGGTTCTGCAGTGACGCGCGGCCGCTGAAACACAGAGCACCCTCTCGTGGAAACTCGCACCGCTCGCGCACTTCCCTTGGACAGAGCGCGACAGCAATCGTCTTCTGTGCAAACCTGGAGTCTGACTGGAGTCGACCACAGCATGTCACATTTCCAAAATCCATTATGGAGCACCTGCAGATGTCAGTATAGCCTAAAAAATATATCCTTAAAGAGCGGGCTCCCAATTAGTGAAGGGTAGCACTTTGCTTCAAACTTTAGACCATTTGCAGTGGTATCTACTGCCAGTGTAGCTACTGCCAGCCACACTTGCAAAAGGGCCCAGAAATTCAAAGTGAGTGAAATTAGGTAGACTGCGGGAGGCAGGAAAAAAACCCAAAAGCCCAGGTAGGAAAGAGCTTTTGCTTTCCAGCTTGTATACCAGAGACAGGTGGCAATGGAAAGCACAGGCTTGATTTCCCTCTGAGATGCAATAGGTGGTCAGTTAGTATTTCTCTTCTGGACACCTTTCTAATAGAAATACGGGCTGAAATGGTATTTCAGGTTACATGTCATCTCTTCCTAGATTCTATGCCCAGCTGTGCCAGCCTGTAGTGTCTGAGCTCAACCTAAAATTCGCAGATATAGTATGGGCTTTTTGCATTATCTTTTTGTGTTCATAGGTAGCTAAAAATATGGCTATGAGTGAGAATTTCTCTCCGCTTTTTTAAATGATTTCTGCTTTAGAGGAGAGAAAAAGCAATTACTAAGGTTGGGTTTCCTGCTCCACTCTGAATTTTTAGAAAAAAAAAAAAAGAATTAAAATGGGATAGTTGCTCTTATTTTGTAACTCATGAAGTAAATCCATGATGCCTGAGGCTGCAGACTCCTCCTGTGCAGCTGAAACGCAGCCAGCGCAGGGGTGGGAGCGCGCGGCACCGCTGAGCACGACGGTTCAGCAGAGGAAGTGGGGACCAGCGCTGCAGCAGAGCTGGCGGAGGGAAGGAGAGATCGGGTGTGATTGCGGCCTCAGAACGTGGCCGTTTACCCGCTGTGTGGTGGCTCCGGTGCTGCACCCACCGCATGCATGAGGGGCAAGGTCTGACAGGCTCCGAAACAGGGTCTGCCAAGGCAGCGGTCAGGTTTGTGCGTGGGGGGCAGCCCCCTGCATGTGGGGCTACAGAGGCCCTTGCTGCCTTTCAGAGGCACCTTCTGGTTTTCCCCTGCAAGCTCAGCTGCGGGTCCTCAAGCAGAGCTGGGTTAGTTCTGTAACGCAAAACCTGCCTTTATTTACACAGTAACTTTTCAGTCTATCCAGCAAAGCATTCCTGGAACAGAATATCAGACGAATGCTGAATTACTTTCTTAAAAAGAAAAAAGGACTTCACGCTAAACCTTTCAGGAGTCTACCTCATCGCAAATACCCGTGGGATCTTGCACAGCAACAGTCTGGGTGAAGAAATGGAACAATTTGAGTGGGGTGTCTCCAGAGATTACTCAGGAAATAAAAAAATAAAAAAAGAAAAGACCTTATCTGCCTGAGCCCATGCCTGGAAAAGAAACCGCATGTGTGTGTCACTCTTTCCCTTGCCTTCCACACACGCTCCTTCCTGCGGCCACGCAGAGCTGGGCTGAGGGCTGGGCTGCAGGCGAGGCTGATGCCTCCTCGCTCCGCAGACCCGCTCCGACCCGGGGCTTGGACCCAGGAAGGGGCTGCAGGGCCCGGCCGGCTGCCCACGCGGGAGGAGCCCTCAGGTGTATGGGCCTGCCGGGGCCAAGTGCTGATTTCTGGGCAGAGGGACAGTCGTGGCCACGTGGTAATGTCACCTCTTTTATAATGTGCATTATCCTGCTCCCATTAACACCCACAAGCCCCAGACCGATAACTAACTAGCAAATAAGCAAGGATTTTTACTTTGTTTAAAGGCTGGGGTGTTGTGAAAGTATCAGCTGGTGCCCCTAACTCTGTCAGCAAGCTGCCCGATAGCACGTGGTCTTCACGGCCTGGTAAATCCATGCGGGGATGCTGGCTATGGGTTCGTTTCATTCACCAGCTCTGTCTTGTGCCAGTCTGTCATTGCCTAAATAGGGCCCCATGAAAACCTGTGCAAAACAAACGCCTGCATGTCCTATTTATGGGTGTCCGTGTCACAGCCCCTGGGCTGAGCTCCGCTGAGGCTCCTGCCAGGACAGGCACCACAAAGCCTATGCGGTTGGGGCCCAGCAATATGCCAGGACATCACAACAGAGGCCCGGGGAGACCAGGATGGTGCTAACCTAGGACAAGGTGGGTCCCACCGAAGTGGAGTGTGGGATTGACTTCTCATCCCAGCCTGGGCACTGCTGGTCAGCGGTGAGTGCAGTGCCCCAGAGCTGCCCTGGGCAGATTTGCCGTTACATCAGCGCTGCTGTGGTCACTGAGCACGGACATGCTCTCAGGTGCTGTGGCAGAGCTGGCAGGATGTACTGCACAGCCATCTGGTCCAGCCTGGCAGAGCTAGATGTCTGCTGATTAGCTTATTCCCTTAATCTGTGTGTTTTAATCCAATAAACTAGCACATGCAGGTGCCAGAGGCAGCAGAGGAGTGAAACAAAAGCTATCTGCTCTACCCAGAACAGCAACGCTGAACGGCTTAAACTGACAGTGGAGCGGCAAACAGCCAGCATCTCCGGCACACAGAGATTGCCCAAAACCAAAGGACTCTCAAGAAAACTCTCCAGTTTGTTTTCTGCTTTGGCCATGATCTGTTCACAGGACATAGGGGAAAAGCTTTTTGTTTTCTCTCACTACCTCTCTCTTCTTTACATGAGAGCCTACCAGGCCGGCTGCTCTCAGGGCAAGCTCAATAAAGAAGGGCCTACAGAAACAAGATCTGAGGTGGTCTATACATGATGATCTACTTCAGATCTCCTGGTTTTGCCAGTGAGTAAAACTACCAAGGTATTCATCAGACTCATACCCCAAGCTCTGTGTCTCGATAGAAAAGAACCCGTTTGCATATTTCCAAGGCCATGCATCACCACTGAAATGCTCTTGCAAGAGTTTCTGAGCGTGTGAGTTTGGGGTAGCTGGGGCAAATGAAAGGACAGTGAAGAAAGGTGAAAAAGCAGTGCCATGACTCTCTGCTAAGTACCACTTTCCTTCTGGACAATTCCATACCCTTCTTTTTCCTGTCACTTTACTGGCAGCCTTAGAGAGTTCCAGGCATGTTTACTAGGCTATCACTGTACTCCAGGGTAAAATCCTTGCTATCCTCATACCTTTGTGCAGCTAGGGCTGCTCCTGCACCTAAAATGATGGCTTTTTAGAAGTTGTCTCAACTTTATCTCTTTGGAGAGCCTCCATCTGAGTTAAACCAATTGTCTGACTTGTAAGTTGCCTATGGCTGGTGGCCAGTAGTAGTAGATGCTGAGAGAAGGAATATGATGAATTGTCTTGACTGCACGTGCTCATTCTTCATTCCTAACCCCCATTCCCTAGATTTTAGAAGTGTTCTTGATAGCCTCAGTAAACATTGCTAAGGGACTGACCATGTTTTTTCCCTAAACAGCACAATTTGGCATGCACTGGTGGTGTTTAAATTCTAGTTGCTCTAGGTCCTAATGTTCTTGCCAAGCAAGCCTTTGGCTAGCAGCATTGCAAGCAGTAAAGTGTGAGAACAGAGTCTCAGAGGAGCACTTCCCAGCACAGTGAAAAAAAAGGAACAAAAAAGAAATTTTTAACTAGAGTGCTTTCATTCTATTCAGTCTGGAATAACAGATGTTTCCTTCTGACATTTCGCAAAACCTCTTCTGTGAGGTTTTTGGTGCTTTCAAGACAGTTTCCAGTTAAAGAAAACTTAGAAAATTGCCTACTGTTTAACACCTGTTTAGTATCAAGGAGAGTGAAAATTCATGCCACCTGTGCTAGCTCTAAATGACCACTCTCTAAACATGTCACTTCCAGTTTTGGCTCCTGCAGTGCTGTGAACCAGGACTCAGAGTCTCCTTTGATTTGAGATAGGGCTGGTGTGAGCATGAGGATGTGTGCAAACACAGAGGCTTGCAGAAGGGTGAATTTGCTGTACTGGCTTGACTACCCCAGCGTGTGCCTGTAGCAGCCGTCAGTCCGAAGCTTTGGAGGAATTTCATAGTAGGTAATTGTGGAATAACCTTACTAAGCCTTGTCATTCAAAACCTGTTAGACCTTAAAATACATAGGCTTAAATACCATGAAAGAAGTGGCCTCTTATTTCTTTAATGATATAAGTATATGGCTTGTTATCTTGAAGGCTTTCGGCACAGTAAGCTGAATACTTTGTGTGTTATGCAGCAGAGAACAGAAAAATACTGTATTTTCAAAATACAGTACTGGCATAAGAGCAAAATGACAATGTAATTACTATTGTCTGCTTCAGACTCCACTCATACTTACTGACCCTTTACAGCTCCAGCTGGCTTCTGCCTTTTTCCTTCTTTCTAATCATCTCTGCCCACTTTAATCTCCTCGTGTTACTGCAATTCACATAGTAATTTCTAAGTAGAAATATGTCAAATCCTTTCTTCAAAATCCAGTTTCTTGAGCAAGTTCTGCTGCACCAACATACTTGCAAAGGGCATCGTTGCACGGAAGACAAATTCTTTCTTACCTAAGTAGTACTTTGCCACCCTTTCCCTTCTGTATGCACATCTCCTACAGAAATTGTTGAATCCATAGCTCTGTCATTCATCTTCCCCTCTTCCTTTCTGAGGTTGGCTTCTATGCACACATAAAGTTTTTGTGGTGTTAAATCCTATTAAATGCAAATTTTTCAGGGTTCTATGTTGCCTATAAGTGGACACTTTCCACTAAGAAAGCAGCTATTAGGCAGTGAGGGGCTCAGTAATGGTCCCTCGAGTGGGCCGCTCATCAGACCTTCCTGCAATGCTCGGACCAGGCAGTGAGAGAGCAGTGGGACATTGCTGCCTGTCTGTGGTTCTACTTGTTTTGTTTTCAAACTTGGCTTGAGACTTAATCCATCAAGAGACTGAAAAATGTAGGCTCAAAGTCTATGTTTTGTTGAAGCTAATGCTGAGCTAAATTCTGCAATCATGGGCTGCATTTTGCTCAGCTGGGAGCTGAAGGCACGGGCCTGTTGCATGCGTGCTCCCAAGCACTTAGAATGTTGTCTGACAACCTGCCATGTCTAGACACAATAAGGTGAGCTAAGGATAGCTTAAGATAAACTTCCATTTCCCTGTTCCCTTATTTGGACTTACAGCACAGTCTTAACTTTGTTAATTACTTTCTTTGGCTGGGCAGATTACTGTGAGCAGCGCTGTGCTGGGATGACATTATAATATTAATCTCCCAGTGAAAGACCAATTTAGGGCTTTATGCACTTTCTGAGATGTTCCCAACATCTGTTAACAATTTGAGCATGAATGTTCATTTTGTTTTGGCAGGGAGTAGAGCCACAATTCCAGTAGCTGATAAAATTGTGACGGGGATGGATGAGACTGGAGATGAGGCTCTTGCCAGCCCTTGTATTTTGATTTTTAGTTGCCTATGCAGCTCCTTCTATGCAGGAGAGTAAAGCGCTCCCAAAAGATTTGGATGCTGCAGTACTGGTCATTGCAATACCCAGGGCTTGGCCACCTGAAAAGGACACCCCAGCCCTTGTTTAAATGCACTTTCTGTGTGTATGTGCTGCCTGGCTGTGGGCCCCAACCCTGTGATGAGGAGGAAGAGCAGCGAGCGGAGAAGCCGGGCCCTGGGGTCCGCGGGAGGCACCTGCCACATGGGCCAGCACAGCCACGGGGTGACAGGGAGCCTCGAGCTGAACAGGGGCCCGGGGCCGGCCTCGTCCAAGCTGCTGTGTGCTCCGATACTAACGCTGTGGAGGGAGGAGCTGCCCAGTGCCTGCTGTGGCGCCGCGGGGCTGCCGCGGTGCCCCAGGGCTCTGCGGTGCCATGGGCAGCTTGGGCTGCGCAAGCCGGCCTGACATGGAGTGTGACTCTGCTCTACAATGTTTTTTTTTTTTTTCTTTCTCATTTTTGTAAAATGTAGACAGTGAACCTGGAAAGTCTTGTTTTACTGCCCGGCTCACTGTGAAAGATCAGGATCACCAAGGCTGTAGAGCTGTAGTTACCCAGGGGCAGCCAATGGCCTGCAGTTTAGGTGGGTTTGCTCCCTTCCCTTTTTTAAGCTTTTAACCTTTTGAATGAGAGAGAAACAAGGCAGGAAACGCTCCCTGTAGTGAGGCACACAAGGGGATATTTTTCTTTGTAGACTTTCTATAAATAACCTTGCGTCAACTGTATAAAGTTTCCTCTCACTGCCTGTGGGCATCATCGGTCTGGAGAGGAGATGGCGCAGGGGCTGTGGCCGGCGGCCCGTGTGGCTCCGGGTGCGCTCACCCAGCTCCGCTCTCACAGGGTTTTGGCTGTCCTGGTCCCAGGCTCCCCTTTTTCCCATGATTTCTGCAGGAGTCGCTGCCTTTGTGAGCTATAAAAGCAGCACAGTGCCCTTCCCTCACTTTGGTTAGTGGCAGCTGACGTCATGGTAAATTAAATTCTCCTCTGATCAGTGCATGAATCTGTTTTTTTGTGGTTTTCTTTTTTTTTTTTTTTTTTTTAACTGAGCTGTCTTATCTTCAGAAGCATTTCCTGAGTTATGCTCCCATCCTGCCTTGGAGATGCATTTGTTTCCTGGTGTGGGTATTTTGGTTTTGTTTTCATTTTTTTGCCCTGCTATTTTTGTCCTTTGCTTCCTCTTTTAGAGAAGGTTTCGCTGAGCACTGTGTGCAGACCGCTCTGCACACCCCTCTCTGCAGACATTTCCTCCTGCCCTTCTTTGCATCCCCACCCCCAGCGTTAGCCTGCAGGGCTTAATCTCCTATTTACTTCGTATCCTGGTAATTTAATATTATAGACAATCTATGATAAAGCCCAGCCAAGATGAGGTTATGCCAGTTACACAAGCTCTCTCTATAAAGACATCCTCTGGCTCTTCCAGGCAGCTGTTATTTGAACAGGTGTGCAAACCTTGGAGGTGAAATACTGTGTTATAAATTAAACAATTAATTTGAACGAGAATGATACAGTTTGGACATTTTTTTGCTAACATGAGCCATGATTCTTACAGCAGCCTTAATTTTTGCATGCCGTAGCTGTAAATACAGCTAGTATCAGATTCTCCAATGGCTCGGTTAGGTACGGTGGAAATCCCCAGCATCTCCAGCAGGTCGAGGGAGGGGATCTTACCTCTCTACTCAGCCCTGGTGAGGCCACATCTGCGGTACTGTGTCCAGTTCTAGGCCCCCCAGTACAAGAGGGATGTGGAGCTGCTGGAGAGAGTCCAGCGCAGGGCCACGAGGATGATCAGGGGCCTGGAACATCTGCCCTATGAGGAGAGGCTGAGGGAGCTGGGCTTGTTCAGCCTGGAGAAGAGAAGGCTGAGAGGGGACCTGATCTGTGTCTATAAGGGCCTCAAGGGAGGCAGGAGGAGGGGGCTGGCCTCTTTTCAGTGGTGGTCACTGACAGAACCAGAGGAAATGGCCACAAACTGAAGCATAAAAAGTTCCACGAGAACTTAAGGAAGAACTGTTTGACAGTGAGGGTGACAGAGCCCTGGCACAGGCTGCCCAGAGAGGTTGTGGAGTCTCCTTCTCTGGAGATCTTCAAGACCCGCTTGGATGCAGTCCTGTGCCATGTGCTCTAGGTGGCCCTGCGTGTGCAGGGGGGTTGGACTAGATGACCTCTAGAGGTCCCTTCCAACCTTAGGCATTCTATGATTCTATGAAATCGCTATCCTGTAGGTACATATATCTTAACTAAGGCGGCAGTGCTCTGAGCCCACAGCCCTTTCCGTGCATCCCCACGTCGTCCCCCCTCGCCGCCGGGACGTTGTGATGGGAAAGGTGGGCAACTCAGCTCGTGCCTCCTGGCTCTCGGCTCCAGCATGGTCAGCACAAGAGCAGATTTAGCTGGTGTTTTTTGCCTGTGCACAAATTGAAACTTTTTTCAGAGGTTCAAAAATTGGCCAGATTTGTTCAGGCCTTGTGGAGATGACAAAGGCCCATCACTACCCCGAGGGTTTCTGCCTCAAACAATAGCTGTGCTGGAGCTTCCTAATGAAGTGTCTGTGAACTGTCTTCCCCTGACTGCCACAGGCTTGTCAGGACAGATTTTGCAACGGCTTCTATGTCTCCTCTCAAAGATTATGAACCAGAGCAGAAATCCTGCACAGAAAAACTTGCCAAACTTTATGGCTTTTTATGGTTTTATAATATACTGGAAAATAGTCTTTATTAAGGAGTTTTGGAGAGCTTGAAGTGTAGATAGCTATACAGAGATACCTTGGGAAAAGGGTAGGCAGAGGTGAACATTTCTTGACGAAGGATCAGAAACACAAAATGAAGAGTGAGGAAAACGAAATGGAAGGAGACGGAACAAAAGTGGAACTACTAAAAAGAATCAATAGTTAAAGTGAATCAGAGCCATTTCCACTTAGAAAAAAGACAAACTTGTGCCAAGCATTAAGCTTGAGAGAGACATCCCTCAGCACCTCACCTAGTAGCATCCTGCTGTTGCAGCCCATCCAGCTGGTGACAGGGGCTGCACTAATAAGTCAGTATTTACCTTCTCTAATGCGAAGCTCATCTGAAACTGTGTATGAGCAGAAGCTGCTCAGTTGTGTTCAGCCAGCTCCTAATCACTTACTTGTTCCTCCGCCTGAGCTGAGTCTTTTCTTCTGTGAGGGGTTTCAGGGAAGCAGCTGTGTGTTTTGCCTGTGGTTTTATGTATGTGTGTGTGTGAGAGGTTTGGACACGCTCCGATGGGCATAGTCTTGCTGATGGGCTCTTGTCTTGCTCCTTTTTTCATTTTCATTATTTTGGATTGTCATATTCAAAGGCACACAAATCTTATTTCCTCTTTTTCCCCTCCCTGTGAGACGGTATAATTTCAGTATATCATCAAATACCCCTGCAAAGTCTGTCTAGAAGGTAGTAGTGGGGAGACATTCTGTCTTTTGGAGGAGAGGAAGCCACCTTCTGCCCAAAACAGGGTGGCTGGCACGGGCCTGAGAGTTCCCCTGCCCCAGGTGGGCTCATTGGATGGGCAGAGCAGGGACAAGTCACCCACCACAACCATCCACAGAGCGGGAGGACCTCGGGAACGGCAGCTCCACATGATCCTTTCTGAGCTCAATGCAGCATCTACAGTAGAGGATTCTGAAAAAGGACCAATTAGTATTTCTGATTGGTGCTGACTCATGCATCCAATGCAATTCCTTATTTCAACCAGGTTTGTTTTATTAGCCTGCCTTCTGAATACATCTTTCCTGTAAAGATAAAAGATAACGAGAAGTACATCTTATGGCTGCCTTTCAAGCTCTGCTCGCCGGTACTAAGCCAATAACATGTAAGATGATAGATGGGAATTCTCATGAGATGTCATACAAAGTGTTCACTCTAAAACAAACAAAATCCCGTCCAGTTTTAGAAATGAAACTGTCATAACTCATGCTGTCTCTGCTTCGGCAGTTCTGGCAGCTTAACTTCAGTAAAGATTTAAGACTAAGCAGCGTCTGTACAGAAATGGATAAGAGGTGCAAAACTGGGCTGTGTGTCCTTCCAAGTCCAAGCTTCGAGGGACTGCACAGTGCGGCTTGGGTGCCTCTGCTGAGACAAGGACCTGAGGATGCTCTGCTTCCTTCCAGATTTGGGGAGGGTGGGTTGTCTTGAAACTAGATAAAACTTTTAAAAAATAGTGCTTTTGAGTCATCTTAGCGGATCTTATAAGCTCCCTGGTTAAAATGTGTTATGGTTGCTTATGACATTATCGAACTTGAGAGCAGGGGCACTGCAGAGGAAGCTTAATTAGAACTTTATGGAAAGGTGCTGGGAAGAATTTTTTGGAGGTTATTTTCCTCATGTTTTGAAAGGGACGCGTTGTGTCTGCGGGATAGAGAGCTACCTCATCAGCACCGTGCAGCAGCCCCTTCCCTTCAGGCGCTCAGCAGGAAGTGGGAAGCCTTGGCCTGTGGGCATGGCCTTGGCAGCGCCACCCCAAGGACCACCTTGTGTGCACACACACACACACACGCACAGAGTGACATGTTTTCTCACAGTGAGGGGCACACCAGGCGCTTTTAAGCTGAGCTTGCCCCAGAGAGGGCCTCTGCGAGAGAGCCGGTGGCAAGGCGGGACGTGGGGGTGGATGCGCCTGCTGCGGCCCCACGTCCTCGAGCATCGCGGAGTAAGAGGCTGTAAGCGGGTTCATGACACAAGTGAGACAGGCTGTGTGGGAGGGGAGGGCAGGGCCCAGGCTGATGGTCCAAAACAAACCCCTACGCACCTGCAGCTTGTTAAAAAGGGTGGTCGTCTTTCATGCACTTGCTCAAAATGTGCATCTCATGCGCCAAAAGAAGGGGCTAGTTTTGGAAGCATTCTCTATTCTCCACATTTGCCCTCGGAATGGGCAAATATTTCACATTCACTATGTTCTTCTACCCATTTTTGCCACGAGAACACGGACGCAAAATTGCAGAGCCTGTGAATTATAGTAGCAAGCGCTGCATTACTTTGACCTTTGGAAACATCCCCAGCACGGCTGACTGCCCATCCTCCCCTCTCCTCAGAGGTCGGGCGGGTTGTGAGTGTGGGCGAAACGGAGGAGCCTGGTAATGGAAGCGCCCCTGTTCTGCTGCAGCACGGCGCGATGGCTGAAACGCAGCCAGCAATGCAGGCCGCCCCGTGGGCGCCGCCGCAATCGCCCTGCCCCTGCCGCGGAGCCGCCCTCCTGCTGTGGGATCTGCAACTCCCACAGAGGAGAGCCAGAGCCCAGGAGAAGTGATGATGGAGCAGGCTGTCATTTAAAAAAGCACATCCCCTGAAAAAATCTGCCTTGATTTATAGGACAGTCGAGAAGTCCTATTTGCTTTTTTGTCGTCATTCTTTTCTTTTTTTTCCCCTCCTTTTAAAGACACTGAAGTGTCTCCCCCGTTCAGGAGCAGGTGAGCGAGTTGCTGGCTGCATCACCTGAGCTCACCTCATCACGGAGCAACGTGCACCTCGCTGTAGCAACTGCCCGGGAGGACACAAAGTGCTGTAACTCTCGCCATGCATGAGGCTCCTCTGCACAAGCTGGGTCCCCTGCCCAGGCATGATGGAGATGTGCCCATTTAGACCCGGGGACCTGGTGCTCCAGCCGCACACGGCGAGCGCGGTGCGGTGGTTTCGCCGGTCATAGACACGGCCGTGCGAGCGACGGGGTAGCAGGGCATAATTAATGTTTACTTATAATCAGCACCTTCCTGTGCCAGCAATCACGGCAGACTGGAGCTAAGCAGGGGAAGCGAAACCCCGCTGCTTTCAGCTGCCTGCGACAATAATTACCCAGCGCCGCAGCACCTCTGGGAGTCTGGCACCATTTATCCTGCCTGGCTCGCACGCTGGTTACCTGCCACCGCGCGGTCCCCAGAGCAACCAGGCCTCAGCAGCATCTCCATAGAAAAGGGGGAGAGAATTATAATGGCTTTGCTATTGCTCTGCCTTCAGAAGACTGGGCTGATGGCTTAATTGAGGTTAAAATAAGCTCCAATCAGAGCGATAAAAACCTAACAGGGCTACTTAATCTTATATAAATACAAGAGAGATACAAGTGCATGAGGAGAGAATAATAACTGACTCCTGTAGGGTTTCTATGGAGAATAATCATTAGCCAGGGAGTGAACAGATTGGACGGGGAACGGGCTATTTAGCATTCATGCCTTGGCGGTAAAGGCTTTGAGTTGGAGGCTAATTTGAATTTTAGGGGTGGGTTTAATCAGAAAAAAAAAAGAAGATCCCTGTCTGGAGCAAAGTGGCACTCAGCACCGCACTGATTTTTTTTGCCTTAGACTGTGCTGAAGAAAAGCAGCTGACTTCTCCGCAGCACGTGCAGTGCACAGGAGCAGCGTCTGCAGCTAAGAGAGGCACCTGGGCTGCCTGCAGCGGAGTTCGCGCTCCCCTGCCCAGCGCCAGCCCCCTCGGGAGGCCACCAGGAAAACAAGCAAAAGGCAAATTTAATTCTTGTCTTCCAACATGAGATCCTTTATTCACATAGGTAATTCCCTTTCCTTTAAGAGCCTGCAACGAGAATACTGATTCTTTGTCAAATTGCTGGGAAGGGCTGGCAAAAAACAGGTGTTCTTATTTTTCCAGGCTTAAAGACTGTCAGTTACTTGTTCTGATAAGCTAAATTGGATGGTAATTTCAGAAGTATTAGAAAACATTTATTTTTTCAGTCAACTTGAATACATTTCCAATTTGAAAAGAAAAATCAGCCCTTTGCAGTTCTTTTTTGCAGTTTACCAGCTGATCACAAGTGTTTTGTATCACAACTACTTTTCTTTTAAACTCCCTACAAGAGAAAAAATGCAGTAACCATCTGGATATGCGCAGATCCTGCTGAAGCACAAGGTCTGGGCTCTGCTTCCTTCGTGGAGCACCCACGGGCAGATCTGCCCCAGAGATCTGCAGCTGCACACAGATGAAGTCTGAGCATATATAATATTACTCATTTGAGGGGCTGTGTGTTTTAGTATCACATGTGATCCCTTTCTCCTGTTATTTTTTATTTATAGCTTAGTACTTGATGAAGTGTATATTTTTCTTGTACAATTTCTTTTGTACATTTATTTGTACATTTTTTGAAAATTTATGTACAATTATTTTCAATTTTTTGCGCAATTCTTTATGATTTTTCCAGTATTACACACCTTCAAAATCATATTATAGCCACCATAAATCCTGTTACATGCAGTATACCCTTTCATAAGACTCTTGTTAGATTTGTTCTTGGCATCTGCAATAATTTGCCCATTAGCTGTGCGTGCCCATTCCCCCTTCCCCTGTCTGCGCCGGGTGTCCAGCGAGAGATAAAAATAAACTGCAGGCTAGAGCTCCACGGAGCTGAGCGGTTCCATTGCTGAAGTGCGGGAGTCCTCAAGAAAACAATGAAAAATGACCCCATCCTCACAATGAAAAATGCCGGGAACCCCCGGGTGTCGGGGACCTAAGAGGTGGTGGATGCTGCTGCGGGCCGAGAGCTGCGGCGGGAGCTGCACAGAGCGGAGCAGGACGAGGCTGAGGCCGGATGAGAGCATCGAGGAGAAGCTGCGCAGTGGGGTTGAGGCAACTCCCAAGCAATCTGTGCTTGATGGGTAGCAGGGGCCAGAGCTGAGGAGCAATCAGCCCTGCTGGTCACTGCATGGTTTTAAAATATCCTCCTGGAAGGGTTTAAGCTGCAGCTTTCAGGCAGTGTTCGCTTGGGGGCTTCCCAGTGAAATCCGTGATTAGCTACATTCTCCCTGATGATCCAGATGTGGTGCTGACCAGCGGGTTGGGGTAGAATAATCCTGGGAGAGGGCTTGGCAGGGCCTTTCTTTTAATTTGTCAAACCAATCTGCTAGACGAGGCAATACCTTGGTTTGCTTTAATCTCAGTGCTTAATATTTACAGCTTTGAATTTTTTTTTTGTTGTTCATAAATTTAAGCTGCTGAGAACCTGTCCAAGCTAAACAATGTGTTGTCACAACAGGCTTTTATCTTGACAATGGTAGTGAAGCTACCGCTAAACGTATTCGAGTGGTGCCCCCTGGCTCCCTTTTCCAGCTGCCCGCCTTGGCTGCTGGCACCATCCCCCGTTGGTGAGGTAAGCAGAGGGGTTATTCCAACCTTCCCAGCTCCCGCGGGGCCGCAGGCAGCTCCCTGCCCCCAGTGGGGTTCGCACAGGGATGGATTCACACCGGACAAAGCGGTGGGGCTGTTGCAGAGGGAGCCGGTGCCGGCAGCGCAGGGCACCGTGGGCCCAGGGCCCAGCGGGCTGCTCTGCCCAGGCTGGGGCGCTGGGTGTTTGCAAGGCGATGGGTGTGCAACAAGGGGAGACAGAGGGTTGTGCTAGGGCTCCTGCTTGCAGGGGCAGGTTTGAAAGCACTTCCTCCTTCAGAAATTTTCACTTTTCCAGAAAGTTTCAAAATCCAGGAACGTAGCAAGCCGTGGGCACAGCAGGAAGGCGCTCGCTGGCGCTGCGGCAGCCGGGACGCCTGTGCCCCGGGCTCGGGCCTGGAGCAGCACCTCGCGCCAGTGCCCCCCAGCACGCAGCAAAGCCCCATTCGCCCTCACAGCAGTGGCTGCAGGTACCTGAGTTTCGGTAATGTCCTCGAAACCTGCCTTGGTTGCTGCCTCGCTCCGGGCTGGTGTGGGTTGTAGTCCCAGGAGTGACTGGGAATTGATATGGAAATCCTGCCACATTCACAGCCCAAAACTGCTTCTCCTGCCAGCGGGAGCTCCTGGGCACCCCGCAATGCCAGGGCGAGGGGCAGGAGAGGACACTGGACAACCTCCATCTTGCCTAGGTCAGGCTGGCGCTGGAGGGGAGTGCGGAC
This sequence comes from Crypturellus undulatus, assembly GCA_013389825.1. Taxonomy (NCBI): domain Eukaryota; kingdom Metazoa; phylum Chordata; class Aves; order Tinamiformes; family Tinamidae; genus Crypturellus; species Crypturellus undulatus. The sequence goes on from VWPW01026102.1 coordinate 1,193,221, forward strand.
CCGTCCTGCCACCCCGTGCCCAGCGCAACAGCCTGCACGGCATCCAAGGGGAGATTAGAGAGATCACGTTTGCTTAGTCTAGCAAAGGGAAAGCAGAGCTGAGGCCGTCTTTCAGTTTCACAGCCTGCTGCTTTTAAAAAAATAGCTGTTTGTAGAAAGACTCAAATAAGGATGAAGCAGGGAGAGGGACGTGGCGCTGGCGACAGCGCAGGTTTACAGCAGTAAGCACCTCTGCTTCAGGAGGGGCCTGTGCCACCGGCCACCGCTGATTTGAGAGGAAAATGTGAACTGAAGCTTGGCCTGGAGAATGACTTCATCTGCTGCAGGGCATGAATGACTGAGCGGGACCAAGGGAGTGGGTGTCCTCATAGAAGGCTGACAGCAGCTTTATTCACCACCCACTGTTCCTTGTTTACAATGGACTGTCTTTTCTCCCCAGCTCAGCTGTGTGCATGGAATGAGAGCGGTGGTGCACAGGGTCCAGGGCACTGGGGGGTGGGCTCCTGGGCAGGGCCTTGGTGAGGCCAGACCTGCCCATGGGCTTTAGACTGCCTCTCAGCCCTGCTTCTAGGGGAGGGGGTACTTCCTACCTCAACCAAGTCGATAGCCAAAAGCGTTCAAAACCCCCATGCTTTTGGATGCAAAAAAAATTCAATAGCTGCCCTACGAGTGCAGCATTGCGTTCCTGGTGTAGAAAACATAAGAGTACAGAGAACCTGGTCTGATGGGCAATTCACCTTTAAAAGCTTGATTTCATCTATTTGGCTGCACTACGCGATGACCTCATCAATTTAGATGAATCTGTGTTTAGCATTTCTCTTCCACTGTCTGATCTAAAAAATGAAAAGTTTTAACTGCACTGTGCATGTATACATATATAGATATAGATTTTTATTTATTTTTTTTAAAAGGATAGCTCTGCCTTGTACCCTACAGATTATCAACCCATTCTAACTATGTGGATTTGTGCTATACCTGAAAATCTAAAGGTTTTATATCACACAACTACCAGTTGTGGACTGTTACTGCAATGAGAGGATAGAAGGAATAGAAAGAGTAACTCTGACATCCGGGACCAATATATCCTCCTAGATGGTTGCAGAAGGATGGCAGAGCATAAGTGACCACTGCGAGTTAAACTCACCGCAGTTAAAAGTGAGGGGGACATTTATCTATTTTGGGGATAAATATTGTGCGCTGCCAATAGCTGCATTTTTGAGTTAGCAATGAAGATCTTTCATTAGAGGAAAGGTTAAATGTGTCATTTAGGACATCATGCCGAAAATCAGCATGTAATAGCACCAAACTCCTTGACAAAGCAGGACTTAAAACGACCCCAGGCCCGAACGTCTTCCAAGCTTCAGTTCGTCTGTCTTCGCTGCAATACTAGAAGATCATCAGGAGTTTGTTCAAGCCACGCTCAAGATCCATGCACTTTTGGGAAGGACCCTCTGGAGAGCCTTGGTTGGTATGGGAGGAACGCAGCTCCTGACTCCCATTAGCACTCAGGTGTTTGTGCCAATCTGGGCAAAACGCTAAGAACTGGAGAGCTGACACACACGGCATAAGAAAGTTACGGGCAAGGTGGGCAATGCCACTGGAACTCTGCCTGCGTACACAGAAACTCACCTTGCAAAGGGCAGCCAGGCCTTCCGTGGCACGGCATGAACTGAAGGGAGCAGAGGAAACACCTCACGGGGACCTGCACACACATGTACACATGAAACCCCACACAGACTGGCCCTCTGTCAGCAATCTGGCTCCTATTCCTTCTGCAGATTTTCTAAGTGACTGTTTCTTTGCTAGGACAATTGTCCACCCCATCGGCTTTGCCGGAGTCCTGCATTCAGCATTGCTTCTTGCCCACACCAATGACCTGCTCTCCCCTTCTCTGGTAAACTACATTTTAGCACCATAGGTGACAAGATTTAGTTCTATAAAAATTAATAAACACAATTCTACCTCTAATTATTCTATTTGTGGCTCTGGGCTTGCTGAATGCAACATAGGTTTGCTCTTTGGAAAGAAGGTAGTAGCCTTGAACTCTCTTGTATTTGACACGACTGCATTTGGGGAAGCTGTAGGAAACCAGTATTAGAGCTGCCATTTCATTCTCAAGGAGCACGGAGGGGAAGAGGCCAAGCTCCCTCTGAACGTCTTTCATGTTGTTTTGTTACACAGTGTGATCTTGTTTTACAAGTGCTCTGTTTACAAGAATGCTATGGAGGAAAAAAAAAAAAAAAAGTTAAGTTGCACAATCACATAGGGCCATTTTTGTGAAGGTCTGATCCAGTCCCACCAGCTGCTGGCCCACAAAACTTGGCCATTGTGGAGGCTAATTAAGATTCTCCAGCGGTACTCGCTGCCGAGTGCCTCATTACACAGTCTGCGCCGGCCCCTGCAGAAAGCCCCACTGTGCTCGGCCTGAGCTACGGCTGCTGAATTAACTAACTGATTCCAAAAATGTCCTTACTTTGTCTCCAAATAAAGCTCTTCCCTTTACAGGGAAAAAGTCGGATTGCAACACATGCAGCAACCAGGTCCTTCGTCAGGGCTCAGGGAAGGTGGTGAGGAAAGCTCAGGTCTGCGGGGCAAGAATGACCTACAAACTTGCACCTGGGAGGCTCCATTTGCAAGCACCTCTGATTTAACAGTACTTTTAATCCAGCATGAAAAGATTATATATACATTTGGCATGTCTTTGTGCCTCCTTTCTCTCTAGCTTTAAAATAAAGAAACTCATCGCTAACATAGCTCAAGCAAGTGTAAGAGTTGCTCTGTATTAATGCTATGAAGTTGAGCAGCTGTATTACTGGAATAAAATTTTAATTTGCACCAATACATAACGCTAGACCTCCAAAATATCGTTGAGTAGTTATGTCTAAATATGTTTATATTTGATCTTAAAATATATTTTAAACTGGAGCCAAATCTGGTTTATATATGCCTCACTTTGGGCTTTAAATTTAATTACATTTCATCTAATACACACAGCTTTCCCTTTTGCTCAAACAAAAAATTGGTTTTGATTTTAAAAGAAAGCTGAATGTAGAATCAGCAAGGCAACACATTCAGCTAGTTAAGGAAACCAGTGTGCTGACATAAAAGATTTCAGGTTAGTCAAGCCAAGCATCCCATCAGCTCGGCCAGCTGCCTCTGCCGGGCTGGCCATGTGTTTACCTGCTCCTCTTGCAATAAATACGCACACCAGTTTCACCTTGCCAAACATAAAGTGAGAAGAGTAAGACTCAAGAATGTTTGACTACACAAAAGCATACAGTGCATAGTAGTAACAAAATGCTTTATTTTATGGGAATACAAGGAAAAAAATGCTAGGTTCATCCTCGTTATCAAATTGCTTTTAAAAAAGGCATTCTTCCACTGAATACAGAAACACCCATACAGAAAAAGTGACCTGTAATAAAGCAATCTCATTTAGCAGTGGGAATTTCATTCTTACTTCATACTGAGGTTCGGATTTGAATAGCCTACGACAACAGATTTTAACTGCATTTATTTTTCCTAGTAGACTGGGGCATGCTGCAACTCCGCACTGCTCCTGTGTGAAAACCCAACAGGAGGCTGAAAACACAACATCGAGATGTAGCTATCACAACTCTCACCCAGGTCGCTTTGCAACAAACCACAAGACTTCACCATTACCACAATAAGACAGTGAGAAAGCCACAAGGTAACTCTTCTTTTCTTTTATCTATGTGGAATTTCATGCAAGTCTTACGTTCATGAAATTCTCATATCGTTCAGCTGATCACACTTTGGTATTTCACCACATATCCCCTTTGCTGTGGAGCTTTGTTGTGAAAACAAACAGATCAAAGGTCAAATAAGTTGGAATATCTGAAATAAGTTGGAATGTGTTTTAAAGACTGCAATCCAGATCCATAAATTCTTTCTGCCCTCTCTGAATCTTAAGGCAGGGTTAAAGTTGTTAAAAGAAAGGGACAGGGAGATTCCTAAATTTGCCAGGTTATAAAGTAAGCATTTGTCCTCTAACAGGGCATGACGACTCTGCTGTGGGCAGCATCCATGCTAGGCAATAAGATAGAGCAGTCTTACTGTTTGGATGGGCTCCAGGTCGTCTGAACCGGGAATGGCAAACTGCAAAATAACTAATGGTTCTCTTTATTCAGGTTAGACATAACAAATATGTCAGATACAGCAGTTAGTCTAGAAAAATACATTTAAAAAAGTCTTTAGCAGACCATGCTCCCTGTAACAAAATCTTTCAAAACCAATTTTACAAATTCTACATTAATGTAAAAAGAAATTCGTAAATTTAGTATCATGGATTCCATCAAACATCTATCTATCAAAACATGAGTTTCACTACTGGTAGATGTTAGAATTCATAATACATTTTTCTAATGTATCCTGTACATATTAAATAACCTAAAAGGCTCCTCTTGTAGTGCATTAACAATTTAGCAAGCACACTCAGTATTCTTCCAGTACCATTTGCATTGCAGTTATTTGCCCGCAAATGTAATTAACATCTAAAAGTGCACACAGTTAGGTCCCCTGGCCCTCCCCATAACCTGTTTCGCTGCTGTAACCCAGACGTCCACGAGAAAAATGATGCTATTGTAGCTAGTCTACCCATGATTAGAAATGTGTGACTAGAATGTTCTTGAACTATACAACAACAGAATTATATACAAAATCCAAAAAGACAGCCTGTATTTACATCAAGAAACTTCCACTACCACAGTATTATACCAAGAACTCAGTACAGTGTTACAGTCGGCATTCACTTAGGATTTCAGCTGTAAATCAGTATTACACAGAACTCAGGAAATATCCTGGGGAAGAAAAAGGAACACGTGCATTAAATAAGACTTCTATTATGCCACAAAAGAAATATTTGCTGCTGGATTTTCCTGCAAGTTCAGTGTTTGGAATAGGGTGCTGCTCTAGAAAACAACTTAAAAGTTCCAGAATGTCTGTGAGGGGGAGGAGAGAGGGGAGAGAAAAAGAAAAGAAAGAAAGGAAAAAGTTAAAAAAAACAAAAGCAAAAAAAAAAAAAAAAAAAAAAAAAAAAAAAAAAAAAAAAAAAAAAAAAAAAAAAAAAAAAGGAAAAGCAAGAAAATAGAGCAGATATCAGGTGTGGAATTAGATCTGAATAACTGAACCAAAATGTTAGCACAACTTTAAAGACATTCATTGCATGCAGAAGCCTCATGGAAAGGCGTTGTACAGATCTGTGTAGGTTGTAATACGTAAGTTTTGGATGCAACTTCATGGAATTATTTTTTCATAACCAGTTGACAGGGCTTCTACCTATCAAGTGGAAAAAAACTTTAAATAAAATTCCAGACTACCCAGTTTGAGATTAATAGCTTTCCTCTCCCGAGAAATCCAGTGTATGAACCTACATTGCAATTTTCAGATGTTACTTCACAAAGGCAAATGATAAACTATTCAGTTCACTTTTACATTGACTTTTTCAAAGAAATCCAAAGTGTTCTCTCTAATTTGCATTTAACTGTTCAAACATTTCTCCCATTTCTCTCCTCCCCAAAAGTGCAAAATCAAGTTGCTGCTTGGTCCACAAACATAGTTCATCATGTTCAGTGAGAGGTTTGACTTCTGATGGAACACGGCTGCCAACCCGTCACTTCCGTTTTCCACTCTTGGAACAGCATCAGCGTCCAAAGACGGAATTCAATTCCAGCAGAATTAATTCTACAATCTGATTCTGGTATACTGTGTGAACTGCTATGTTACCAGTTTCTTTCTCTGGTTTTAATAAGGTTGGACCAAAAACGATTGCTACACTTTGATAGGTCATTCGGTTCTTTTCTCCATTTTCTACAACTCTGGAAGCCAGGAGAGAGCAAAATGTGTTAGAGTAATGGGATGACACAAAAAAAGAAACATAGCAAAGCAAATAAGTATTCACAGCATTTTTTTAGTGACTATTCTTGCTATTAGGACATACAGCTGCTGTGATTCCCTTCTCCAAGGAAAAGTTTGTTTTGAAATACTATTCCTGATAGTCTCACAATCCCTCTAACATGAGGACTTGGCAGCAAACATTGCAGCTATGACACATACTGTCTGAAGCTGGTTTCATTCTCTGCAAGCCTGTATAAATACAGACTGATATATTACTGATCTATTACCAAGTCCAATATACACATAAAAACATAATACAAACTATCAGCTAGTAGTTTTGATTAATTATTTAGATCATCAGCAATACCAAGTTTTTCCTTGCACCTGCATCTTACCTTTTCAGGTGTCTGAAGAGCACCTGCATAGTGTCCTGATTTGGTTTTGGCAACTGTTTGATTAAATCTTTAACTGCATGGACACGCTGTCTTGGTTCTTGTTCTGCAAGAGAAAGAGGAGCAGAAGCAATATGTCATCATTTTTGCCTAATCTTTAGCATAAAACTTTACAAACTGGAAATAAAATCTACCATTTCACAGCACTAATATTGAATAGTGTACTGCCACCTCCTGGCCGTACTAGATATTACTGACAAGCAACTTCAAAACCTTACACATCATATTCATAATCAAACATTCACTTTTCTACCTAAACTAATTTAGTGAACTCTGCATATTGAGCAGGATTTATATAAAAAGCTCATACATTTTTTCCAGACTTACTAATTGCATTGACAAAGTCATTGAAGTGACTATAAGTGAAGAGTGGCTCTGGCAACTCCCTGAAAAACATCTTCAGAGCTCCTGTAATGACATGTATATCTTCCCATTTGCTGTCATTCAGGTCTAGTTTTTCATCTGGAAGAGAAAATTAATAATGAATGTTAGATTTTTTTTAAAGCCCTTTAACTACTCTTCTTTCCTGTACTCATTGTTCCACTGCGGTGAAAATATACTTCCTTGGGCGTGTTTTCTGCTGGGACACAGGGATGCAGCAGTGTAAAGGTGGTGCAAAAGCTCTGCGTCTGGCTGGGAGGCTACTTGGGGGGTGTGTGAGAGATGCTCATAATGCTGAAATACAGGAACAGCCACCCGTGCTCTCTTAGAAGGGCTAAGATAACACAAGAACTGGCCTCCAGGAAGTGGAAGCACTGCTACAATTTAAACAAATGAGCCTCAGGCTGGCTCAGGGGAGGAAGAGATGAGGGAAACGGCAGCAGTTATTTCCCCCTCCGCCCACCGACAGCGTCTTTCTGGGCCGTGATGGACGGGGCGGGCAGAGTTGCCACCGGCACCTCGCGCAGTTCCTGCCATGGGGCTCTCCAGGGGGGCAGGCACAGCTGACAGGACACAGCTCATCTCCTCACTGACAAGGACTCCATGTCCTATCGCAGACAAGCTCTTGACCTCTTCCTAGCTGCAAGTCACCTTCCCACCAAACAACACCAAGTTAGGGCCCTGTGAAGAGGCCTTATACATAGAGTAGGCCCAAGAAAAGCCAAGGACCCCCACACCAAAAAGTGGTAGCAAATGGTGTCATAAACATTAAGAAACCTTAAAGATAAAAGTACGAAGACAAGAGAAGCTTAACATGCTTAACCTCCCCACAGGTTATTAAGGTAATTTGATTCCCCCCCTCAAACTGCATTATTACCTTTTCTCAGGATTATGTTCTAGCAGATTGGGTGCTCCAATTAAGAAATAATTCTACTTTGAAAGATGCCAAGACCAAAGTTACACTTTAGCAAAAAAAAAAAAATTCCTAAGTTTTCTATGAATTTCAACAATCTGAAAATACATGCAAGAAGAGAACAGCTGAAGAAAACTCACCATGATTGANAGACAAGAGAAGCTTAACATGCTTACTGTTCTTTTTCCCCATGCCCATAGGTTATTAAGGTAATTTGATTCCCCCCCTCAAACTGCATTATTACCTTTTCTCAGGATTATGTTCTAGCAGATTGGGTGCTCCAATTAAGAAATAATTCTACTTTGAAAGATGCCAAGACCAAAGTTACACTTTAGCAAAAAAAAAAATTCCTAAGTTTTCTATGAATTTCAACAATCTGAAAATACATGCAAGAAGAGAACAGCTGAAGAAAACTCACCATGATTGACCGCAAATCTTAGCTTCTGTATCACTGCAAGATTGCCACTAACTCGATACAAGCCATCGACATCTAATCCTAAAACAAAGATAAAATCCATTTTAATACCATACATATAACAGCACTCAAATCTCCATTAGGCTGCTTATTTATAGGTTTGCTTAGGAAAAGTAAAGACAAAAGCAAGCCAAGTAGAAGGTAACGAATACCTGATTCAATGAAAACTGTAGCTAAACTAGCTTTTTCAGTGGACAGGCTATGTCAGATGAGGTGGTTTAGTTTGCTGACCCAAATATTGTAGCATGAGGCCTTAAAATAATCTCTCAAACCTCTTGTATGTTAGAAGAGAAGCAACAAGGCAACTCATTATTCCCAATAAGATCAGGGTTTTACTTAGGATGCTCTTCACAGGTAGGCAACAGGAAAATGAGGAGTCCAACATGCACGGCTCATGTATCTTGTGGATGTTCCATTTTTTAATGTACAGTTAGGAAAATCAAATTAATTAATGCAAACAGAGCATCTCCAAGCTGACAAGTGACTGGCTTTGCATGGAGAAGAACTGATGTGCATGCACGCTCAACACTACCAACATCCTCCTAAACTGAAGGGAAGGCACTTGCCTTCACATCACTGTACACTTAACCAGGCATAGAAGAAAAACTGTCTCTGGTTGCTACTGCAGATAATCAAAAGTGATTAGGAGGTAAAGAACTTAACTGAACTGCTTCTTAATACAACATGTGAGTGAGTGCCAGTGAGAGGGTGAGTGTTACCAGAATACCTTCAGTCCCTGCAGCTCCTCAGAGACTTGTCTGATGCCAACACAGCACAGTTACCAGCACCATCTGACATATCCCCGTTCCCCACAATCCACTAGTCATTCCTTTCTAGGAAGGACTGATTTGAAGTGTGCTGGCAGTAGAAAGAAGAGTTGGAGAAATGGGAATAAAGCTGTTCCTTTCTGTCAGCTTCCCCTCAGGAGAAGCCTTCCTTTCCCTTAAAAAATGAAAACTTTACCACTATCTTCACTGCAATCCAGTCTTCAAAACAAAACAAAACATAAAAACGCAAAAAAACGTTTCTCATAAATGGCAGATCACAAAAGAGAAAAGTCGATGGTTCTTACAAATGGCTGCCAGTTTGTGAAACTAGAGTGAGGTAACAAAAATAGCTATTCTTTCTCTTCCCATACTGAATATAATATAACAACAATTAGAAAAAAGGCTACAGCTTCCAAAACAATCCTCTTCTCATGGAAGAGGCTTTAAAATTAACTTGCAGTATTCCCTGTTAATCCTAATTTTCAAGAGAATGCTCTCAAATCAACAGATGGGTATGCATTTGAATGATGATTATGGATACCCCATAACCCCCTCTGAGTCATCTTTCATCTTTCCAAAGCAAGATGGCAATAACATCAACAGCAAGAAACTAGCAAGAAAAATACCCCAGACCAGAGTCAAATCCAGCAGTGACAACACAGTGCTATTTTTGAAAGTTGTGTGTGACGCTCCAGATTGTCTGATGTAAAGAACATCTGTGCATTTTTTGTTAAAACTTTCTCAGTTACCTTGGAGAAACTTATTTTCCATGAACACAAGCAAAAATTGGGTCAATATATGGACAAGGATAATCTCCAAACATGAATAAAGCATCACCTACAATGAGTGTAACTGGACAGACTTGTCTTCGGGCAGTCAAAGAATACACAGAGCCAGAACACAACTTTTTCCGCTAAGTTTTAATGTAAGTGATTTTGTGAGAGTGCTTAAACTTTCCATTTGTGCTCTGACAGACTCTCTCTCTCTTATCTGAAAAAGATCTGACAAGATGAGATCTCTCCTTCTTTCAGCCTGTGTTGCCAGCAGACTGTCCCACCTTTTCCTCATCTTGCAGGACACCGAAGTAGAGCAATTTCTCAATTTTAAGATTCCCTCCCACTGCCTGAGTGGGACCCAACCTACCTCCCCACACTTGGTAACTCATCACTAACTAAAGATAGAGGTTTCGGATTTTTTTTTCCAAATAAATCTACAGAACTTTAGGTATTAAAAGATCTGAAGTTTAATAATGTGACATGCAAGAGATTTTGACACAAGTAAACAAATCACCCTACCGTGTTCTTCAACGTGCTCAATGCACAGCTTCACGAACTTTGGCACCGTGCTGTTTTCTCTTTGACACAAGCTGGTAAGATTGGAACCAAACACTTGATCTGCAATCAAGTAAAGAGACAGATTTATAGTGGAACAGGGTTCAAGTGACAGCATTAGTTCATATTCACACAGTCCTCTACCAAGGGGAAAGACTACTGCATACAACCATCACAGTAATAAAATGAAAACAGTTTATGTGACTTCTCAACAGCTTCCAGTAAGAAAAGGTATCAACAGTTACGCAAATGTGAGTGCTCGAGTAAGGGACCTTCGCTACAGAAATCATTTAGCCCATCTTCAATGGGTCACATAGTCATTATTGCAGTGAGAAAGATAAAGCATTCCCATGTTCTCCTATGCCAAATTCTTATCGCAAGTATAAAATACATTTACTCTAATCTTTATTAACAAATTGAACAGAGAGGTAAGAAATTTCAGGAAACTTAGAAACTCCTGGCATTACTTGGAACAAAGCTGTAAAATATAATATTTCATTGTAAATATTGTCTAATTTATCATTAAATATTCATTTACAGAGAAAGGCTAATTTCTAAATGGATTTGTAAGCAATGTATCTTTACATCTTTACAGAGCTATGTATAGAAAGCCCTGTTGTAGGGTTGGAATCTAAATATAGACACTTATGCACATTGATTATTTTGAGATTTTTCAAAACTGGACAATCCAAGAGGTGAGTTTTCTATAAACCAACTGATAAAAAGAAATAAAAGTGAAAATAAGGTTGGGTAGAGAACAGATACTTGTAATGCTGTGAAAACTGCTGGCCCAGATTTTATGTTAGGACTGAAGTTTTCCCCAGACCTATCTCCAGGCTTTCTTTAAAGATGTTGGACTGACAGATGAATTTCCCAGCCCTACCTTCAGCCTCACCCCTTTCGCTCAAATATGCGATTTCTTAAGAGATGATGTGTGAATGTCTGGTTCCATTCAGACAGATAAAAAACACACAAAAAAAAACCTGTGACACAGATGGAAACATGCACATGTGTTCAGCACCATCCTGAAAAAACACCAGCCACTTTTCCTTCCCTTGTACGTACAAGGGATTATTGGCTAGCCAAAATTTCCTTCTCACCACAGCAGAGCAAATGGACTCTCTAGATCAAAAGCATTTCAGGTCCAGACAGACACCATCATGTCTTAATTTTCCAGTTGCCAGAAGCGAGCTGAAGAAAAGGATATCCCCTCCATCAAGCGTAGCTTGTAGCATTACTCAAAGGAATGGTAACCACCAACTGTACTTGCAAACAAGTCTTTTGTTCAGCCACCTATGTACATGTTTTACTCTACAGCTAGGGCACTTAAACCCCATTGCATACTTGAATCATGAAATTCACCTTTTCAAACTATTTCCTCTATTTGGAAGTTTGAAAGCTTACCCTTAATGTAGCCTTTTTCACGGACAGCTTGTAACGTAGGGCGTCGTGTAAGAAATTTCTTTAGCTTTGTTTTGGTCTTTTTCTGTTCTGTAGATTCTATACTACTAGGAACTTTCACTGCTGGGGAAAAAGAAACATTTAGTGTGAATACCCACAAAATTAATGTGGTATCTATCTGCCCAAAAAAAAAAAAAAAAAGGCAAAAGAAAAAAAATTAATTTAAAGCTCAAAAGCATCAAACAAAACCCTTCAAATGTGCATTACATCTATATTTTTTCCATAACTTTCTGAACTCTTTGCACATACTATCCATTTCTCAGACTTTGAAGAGACAAAATCTTATAAAATAGTGCTGCTTGTAACACTAAATGATAACCGACACGTATAAATTGAGCATGGCATTTTAAAAATACAGTCCTGTCTCTTCTTGCAAATAAAGTGTAAGGCCAGGAAACAAAATACAGAAAATAGTCTGCTCAAATAATACATTTCTGTGGCTAGAGAACAAAGAAGTTAATTTCTCAATTCTGAAGCAGTAATTAAAATTTATCGGTTTCTCTAAATGAGCTGTTATAACATGAATTTGCAACTCAGAGAACCTGCAGCTTAACTTAAAAGGCAACAGTGAAAATATTTACACATTCTGTAAAAAAGACTACTGTTCTTAATTATTATTAAGTAAACATGAGTGAACAGTTACTATATATATAATGTAACACTTTATATTTATACATATATATATAAAAAAAAACCAGTGAACTGCTATATAGAGTGAACTGTTTCAAAGCAGTTTCATTTTCAGTGGCCTTTGAAATTCTTTTTTTATTAACAACACTGAAGTCAGAAAAAAATATCATGATGATTTTTTTTTCTGTGTACTAGTACTTCTTTGAATTTTTTTTTTTTTAACTATTATTAATTTGCATCCACTTCTGATCTTTATTTGTTTGACATAACTGATATCCCTCTCTAGAAATTTTAAAACTCACAACGAAGCTTCTTAGAGTCTTTATTCTCTTTCTCCTTGTCTTGTTTTTCTACTCCAGGGGAATCTGGTACTTCATCTTCTAATGCTTCATCAGACTCTACTACCTATCAATTTAAACAGATGCAGTCAGTTTGGCAGTGCATAGAAAACAGCATGTCCACATACAAGATAGTATGTCGTACAGATTTCCTCAATATACGCAATATACTTTGCATATAATAACAGTCAGTTGATTCCATCCTGAACTCTAGATGCCAAAATCATCTTCAAAAGCAATATCACTCTCACTGGCAGAGTGAATAATTTTATGAAACACTAGGCCATTTAAAAAATATTGCAGTGTTGCACACTCCTAACCACTGAATAAGTAAAAGACTAAACATATCAACTAAGCTGTACTTTAACTTGAAGGGCTTTAACCTGTCCTCTTTCTTAGTTGCTTCCAAAATATGGTGTTGGACTCGATGATCTCTTTTCCAACCATAATGACTCTATGATTCCATGAAAAGGTCTGGATAGTCCTTTTACCAGCCAAAAGGTCAATATATATAGGCAGTCTCCCAGCTAATGTCCCAGCTAAGGATTCCTTTACCACTGGGATCATCTGGACATGATTCTACTCAGAGAGCATCAAAGCATTTGGGGAGTATTTAATTTGCTTCAGAAAAATCGCTGTATATTCTTATTATGGCAAGTGTAATTTTGGAAACTTCTGTTTGTAAAATCACAGCTACAATATTCAAATATCAGTTTACAAATATTCCAGATATACAGATATGGCAGGTTGCCTTAATAGCATCCTGAAGGAGCAGAGACTAGAGCGTAAGTAGTAACCTTTATCTTCTGAAGATTTCACCACACTGGAACTAACAATTCCAGGAAAGGTATTGGCCACTATTAACATCAGCTGCAAATTTGCTTCAAATCTGAAGGATCTGAGTGCCTGAGGCCTTCAATGCTCTGAATTATGAGGGAGTCTATTAAGATACCTTTTATCTGTTCCCTTGTAGTCTGTTATTACACGGTCTTTCAGCTACCACCAGCTTCCAATAATACTTCACATTTCATCAACAGCGCTGAAAACTCTCCCTATTCTACCACTTATCACCTCAATCTAAAATGTAATACCTCACTGCTGGACGAATTATGTCTCAGACTTTTCGTTTTCCTACGTACTAAAGCAGGGCAGAAAGTCTCATTTACATTGATCAGACAGGAGAAAGATACTTGTTGTTCATTAACCCTCATGATATTTTCATACCAGGAGAGAGCATTCAGAGCAAAGCATTAGGGCTGCAAACTGTGAGCACTCAAAAAAACAAACAAACAAACAAAACAAACAAAAAAACCCCTAAACTTCATATTAGCAAGCTGAGTTTGGGTTCTCATGTGTGGAAACCACCACCAGGGCTACAGAAAATGAAGGCCGCTGACCGACAACACAGAAACATCAATGTTAATTATAACCCATAGCCTGGAGACTAAACAGTCAGCATAAATGCATCTTATGGGCAACCACCAAGCCTGTAACCACAAAAATTATAGTGAAACAAGGGCAATATTTTCTCCATTTTGCAAATTCTAAGATGTTAAACCTTGCTTGTCAGAACCGAAAACAAGTGCCTGATCACTTTTCTGGTTATAAGAAGCCACAGAAGGAAGCTCCCTTCTGAGCTGGAAACATAACCCAAATATCCCAATTCTCAGTCCCATGGACCATCTTTCTCCCTTCATTAATTTTATTTCACTAGTCATAAGCAGGAACTGACCTCCTGCCTCACCAAAGAAAATCAAGAAATGAAGATACAGATGAAGCACTCATGTAGACAGTACACAAATTATTCTGCTAAATAATATTATCTTGAAAACAGAACTTCCACGACTCAAACACATACCTGATTGTTGATGGTATAGTTAAGAACTTTATACCATTCATTAATAAAGCTGTCGTTATCAGACTGAATCAAGAGCTCAGTTCCTTGGCGGGTTTTTAGCTTTAAAGAAACAAAAAGAGACATCATGAGACTTGGTAAACATGCTACAGCTCAACAGTGAAATTACCTAAAACAGTGGACCCTTCCACTTGGCATAACTTTTAGAAAATAAATATCAGTTCAAGAACACTTACCAATAAAAACAATAACATCCTATTTACAACTCAAAAGTAAAATCCATATAAGTACACTAGGAATACAATCCTTGTAAACTTACACATATATTTGGGAGACAAGAGAATTATATGTTTTAGAACTGAGCTAACTGAAGGTTTTAGATTTAAATTTAGATAAAATACAATCAAGTACAAATAATTCTGCCTTTAAATAAAATAACTCACCTCAATAACATTCTTTTTGCTGGATTTGTCCTTTGAAGCCCAGTCAATCAATGCCCCTTTGAGATCTACAGTAAATTCTGGCTTAGACTGATTGACACCAAACTTCTGAAATAAAAGGAACAATGCTGATAAGGAACTCTAATGTGTACCAAGTCTTGAAATCCTTTAAATATAACACCTTTTATTTCCAGTCTAGACAATTTAACACAAAAACTGTACTTTGTCACAAACCAACAGAGGTGATGGCAGGAACGAAACAAACTAGAAAAAAGAAATACCAAACAAGTTCTTCAAGTATTCCTAAATCTACTCAGCTTAAAATTTAAAAAATTGAATAACTTTAAATGCCAACCAAATATCAGAATTTTTCCTATAATTAACTTTAGCCAAGACAGTCTAACTCATAAAAAAAAAAGCTAAAAAAAGATAGTTTAACAAAAAATATGAAAAACATAAAAATTACACTGTCCACTAATCAACCACACATTGTACATAAAAGCAAAAAGTCCAACCAGAATTAGGTGTTTTGCTAGATAAGAATCACTACGCCCTAATGCACAAGACATTCCTCTTGCACTGAAATAAAGCTTTTACATTTTTGGAAGATTTCTTTTAGTAAATGCAACAATGCTTTTTACTGAAGGAAAATAAGAAAATTCATGTTTTACCAGACTGTAGAATGCCCTAGAAACTAAACGATAATTGATTTCACTGTCTAGCTATTACACAAACATCAAATAACCACGCAATAAACAAAAACATTTAGCTCACAATCAACCCTTCAAACAGTTTGAGGAGAACATCAGTGAGCTATTTCTCCTCTTAATTTTACATTTATCTCTGCACTAATAATACTAATTATGGTTTAGACAAGCTGTTTATCTCAGAAAATCTCTTCCCTTGGATTCTAATAGCAATTAGTAGCATCCTAACTTTCTTATTCTACCTTTAAAATAACAGGCTAGTGGAATATTTCAAGCTAGCCCCATAAGATGTCAGCTTTCTACCATGATTCTCATGCTCCTCACCCAAGCTTGTTTCTAAATAACCATACCACAGCTTTTGAGAGAGGCCCAGCCCTGGTCCCATGCTAATGGTACATGAGCTGGGACAAGTCTTCTGCATCCATGTATCCCCACAGTTGTGGGCAACACATACCAGTTAACTATGTAAGGTGGATTCACACTGCTACCTCGTGCACGACCCAAGTATGCCAGGCACAAAACACTGCTGGACTGCCTGGAACAGCCTTGAAATGTGTGGCAAAAGACCAAAACCTATTTACAGAGTGGAGAGGAGGGGAGCAGCACCAGACTCCTCTGCAGGATCACAGGGGCTGTTGAAGAGCCTCCTAAATGACACTGGGCAGCATGGGACATGAAGGAAGTTGGACAGGAACAACTAGAAACATCACAGTTGCTACCTTAGCCAGAGGGAATTTGCCCCCTGACTTCCAGGTTGTTAGCCTGTTGAATGCAGAGCAGGATGGTGAGATCCAAACAATTTCCTTGCTCCAATGAGCTCCCCTTTTTAATTCTCTTCTGCTCTGTACATTTGGAAGGCCACTCAGGAACCTCATGTGGAAGAGTTAAACAAATCCTTCACTTTTTCTTGCAAGTTGTTTCCCCTCCTCTAGAATTTTGACCTTCTCCTCTCCAACCAAACTAACATCCAGATGTATAAGAAGTGGCTAAACTTGCCTTAAACAAATAAAGCTGGTATTTCTCTAATCAACCCAAGAGTATCCTCCACTTTTTCATTAAATTACAGTCACTTTCCCTTGCAAGTAGAACTGCATGCAACACTGCAACAAAACCTGATGAGTGCCTTGCATAACTCTTCCTTCTTTCTCTAAAAATATCCCAAACATGAAGTCAATTGAATTTCCCTCTTTCATATTTGCACAAAACTGACATCTTCTGATTGAGAGCTCTTTTTTTGCATGCTATAATCCCCTACTGATGAGTGTCCCATTTTAAAAAAGGCTGCTATCATTTCATTGCCCAACCCCCTACATTGCAGGATCAATTCCAACCCACTATATTAAGATATAGTCAGCACGGTCATTTAATTATCCCTGTGTAAGGATCCAGGAGTCTCTATGGCAAACAAGTATCTCTCTGATAAGCTGGGCAGTCTCATCTCCTGAGGAGATTTTTTGTGAAAACAAGAAGCCAGCAGCCATTTCGCTCCTCGAAACCTCCCAGGAACAAATACATTATACAGCTGCTCAGAGGCTCTGCACGCAGGGGTTAACTAAACGCAACTGGATGCTCCTGCAGCAAGCAGGCTTTGCTGGGAGTAGTTGCAAGAAAATCTTTTTCTTTAGCATCTGCTACCACCCAATCGTAAATTCTGCTCTCCCAAAAGACAGCCTGCACTGCCAAAATCAGTGCTAGCCAGGATGAATTCAGTTCTCCCTCATTCTTTTCAGCTGCCCTAGCAGTTTGGAAGAGAAAACACTTTGAGACAGGAAGAGGGGAGAGGTCTATTTGCAACACTGCCAGCTGACCTACGTATGAACCCACCCTACACTCGAGTTTTTTTGGGGGGAATCACAGTCATGAGATTCGTTTGAACTATTTCCATGCCTGTATTTCCACCTTTTCTGAGCAACTGGCATTCAATTTAATAGTTATTTTTAATCCAGACTGTTGTTCCGCTCTTCTTCCACTGAGGTAACTGAAATGCACATGCAAAAATATAATCTCCTGTAGTCACTTTGGGTAATTCAGACTAACAATTTTGAGTAATTTCCATGTATTTTTAGGATGTCTGATGCATTTATCAGTATATGGAGAACTAATATTTTCAGGGATGCTCCCATATGCTCAGCTGTGCAATAGTGATGAATCGTAATAATGTACATAGAGCAACTTTGCATATAACCAGACTAGTGTAACAGAGTAAAATAAATTTGCACAATTCAAACTTGAAAAGCATTTATCTTCATGTTTAATTTTGAAGTTTACTCACATTTATTTGATTTATAACCTCTGCCATACTTGAAGAGATGCAGCTATGACAGAAGCTTGGCAGGTTGACCTTTCTAAGCAATTACTGCTTGTTGGGCTTTATGAAGCCACAATGGATGTTACAACTCTCACATTTTGACAGCGTTTTAAGGAATACAAAATGTGTACAAATTATTTGGCCTCAGCTTCCACACATGCTGCAATGGATTTGAAGACAAAAGGAAAGGCAGCTACATCATTTTTTTAGCACAAGATTAATTAAATAATCCAACAGTTATTGGCACCTCAAGACAGTAATGACCACAGAAAAATAAGGTAGTGATCACTTCTAAAAGCGTTGCTATCCCAACTAAACTCCTAATGTATTCCTCTCTGCCTGCTTTTTAGGGGAATACAGCCAAGATGCTAAAATGGTTGTATAACCTCTAAAACTCCAGTCCTCAGGAAGCCAAATGGAGTCATTTTAATGTTTTCTGTATCATTTTTGTCATGTAAAACTTAGTTGGATTCTGATTATATTAAAGCACTGAAAAAGAGCAATTAAAAACAACTGCACAGCCTGTTTCATTCTTTCAACACTAACATTATTATCTAAATGCCTCCTTACCACCAACAAACTGCTCTACCGGTTTCTGAGAAGCAGTAATTCCACCCTCGATATCTAAGTCATACAACTATCTATGGATACTTAGTTTACTTCAAGTAAAGCATCCTATAATTTACATCAACTTTTAAAGTTTGATATATAAACAGAATATCCTTGACCTCTTTTTCTTTCATCTTCTTAGGAATAAGACTTTTATTTTCAGGTATTTTTAATTAAAGGTATAATAAACCAATATCATATACATCATTATATCCAAGGCATCATAGGCATCTTACAAACACACTACATTAATTGTGTTAAATTAATGAAAGAATTAGACACAAAATATCTGTTAAATACTGACGTACCATGCTCTTTATTAGTCAAGGCACTAATGATTCAAACAGGAGGTAAATTTGGGATTACGGTTCTGGCACCGATGAACCAGATAATTTTTGCAATTTGTTCCATTAGAATAATTACAGGATCATTACAATCACTTGTGTTAATTTGTTCCTTAGACTGCCTTCAGGAATGGCAAACAGGATATGAGGTGTTACGTGAAATGACAGAACAAATGTCGTGGAAGTTCATGAAGCTCCTGAATTTCAAGCTTAGGGGCAAACAGCCTTACAGTGATGAGGCAAGCACCAAGAACACATACAGTGAGAGCTGACACTCGGGCAGAGCACACATAGGTGACAGCAGGCCGCCGACTGAGAGCAACTTTCCAAGAAGAGAGCAGCGAGAGCAAGAGCTCAGGAATTGAGCCCCACTGGCAAAATGACTTGACAAGAAAAAGGAAGAAGAGGGATGAAGTCATAAAATGCATGGAAAATGCACAGAATGCACATAAAAAAAAAAAAGTAGTTATATCAATCACCAGGTAAATGCTAAACAATTATTCTCCTAAGAAGGAGATAAAAATGTAATTCTTACCATATCAAAGGCTGCTTGACTTGATTTAATCATATTAAAATACTGATGCAGATCTTAGTTTTAAATACCCCCCAAAATATTTTCCAAGCACAAGATGAATTTCATGGGCATCGAATATTTACTTATCTACTAAGCTGTAAGCAGTCAAACAGATATACAACACAGAGCCCTCGAAAGAAGTTCTCTTTTAACATTTTGAAAATAAATTTATTTTATCCATGTTTCTAATGTTCATTATATTGACAGCATTTGGCTATCTGAAAGTACAGAGATCTGACAGTCTCGCAAAGAAATATTCTTACCATGCAGTGATCACGATATTTTTGCTGCACGTAAATTATATACTTAATTGATGCATTCTTTTTCCCACTGAATAATTTAGAAGGTACAACAAAATTTACACTAGTATCATTATGCAGCAGCTGGGTTGTATCTATGAGCTTCTGTTATAGATATATCAATCCAGTACATATATATTTGTAATATCATTAGTTATCATTAGACTCTTAGCTTATTGTGTGTCTTAAATCTGAAATAGTTTATTATTCCAGAAAAAAACATATTTATATGCATAAAATCAAAATACTTATTGGGTCTTTAGCTCTAAAAACATACTGAAAAGCTACCAGTTTACATTATTAATATTAGTGTGCTTAAAAAAGTAGCAGTAAGTAAGCTTTTGCACACAAATATCAAGCCTGAGATTTTCTGCTTTATCAAGGAGACTGATGAAACTGAACTTGACAAAACTATAGATAATGGTCGGTGGACACAAATGGAGGCAGAGGAATTAATTTAAATCACTTTCCTAATCCCAGTATTAGGAAAGTGATTTTCCCGGTGAAATAGTGTGAAATCCCAGTGTAATTCACACCATCTCATATTGTTTTTACTTATTCCTTCCTTTCACCTCTCCCACCTGCATGACCATCTTGCCCAATCTTACTCTTCTGTTCTCTCTGTTGTTATTCATCTGTCCTTACTATTTTCTGCAACCACTCCATCAAAAGAAACAGAAGGGCAGAAAAAGGACATAAGCAACTCTAAAATGAATATAATACTTCAAAAAAGAATGGTCAATATCAATTCACTATTCCCACAGACAAACAAACAAAAAATGAAAAAGAGGGGGAAAAAAGTGACCCAAGTTCAGTAAAGTATGACAGAAGTGCATGTATCACTGACACACCACTCATTCACAGGTAGAATTAGCATGACAATTTGCTGGCACAATCAATAGCGTCTCTGACCTGCCATTAGTTCTTACAGGACAACCACATGCAGTTTAAAATCAGAATTCCCCAAGTGGGTAAGTAACCCACAGATAAAAGAATCACTTCTATACCCCTTAATGCAAGAATGCAAATGGATAAGTAGAGTCAATTTAATTATAAATACCATTATGGCAGAAATAATATAAGAATTGAATAATTATCAACTTGAGGGCATAACCAAACAACTGGTTCGTATTTTGGGAATATCAAAACATGTACAAATATTTGTAATGCGTATTACAGACAGATAAAAACAAAATGTGGAATTCCTGAGAGCAAGAGTAAATGATATGCAAGGCAACAGCATTCCAGGCAGACTGCCTGTGCGGAGCTTCAAAGCCCTCCTGTCTACACATCCCCTGCTAGAGCCCTTTTCACTCGCACTATTTCTCTCATATGCCAGTGCATTACAATAAGCAGTAGGCTGTTTTCTTTATTATAAATATAAAGCATCCAAAATTATATTTGCTTTGTGAAAGATATCCAAGAACAGTATGACAAAAAGAACCCTTTAGACAACATATTTGTAAGGAACTCAAAAATACTTGCTCTGGAGTAAGAATTTCAGCCTACACGCTCTTCATTCAATTAAAATAAAAAGGCATTCAGATGTCCTGCAGCTTATCAGTTTTTGTTTTTTTTTTTTATCAAGTGCAAAACCATTCCTGAAATACAAGCTAGCATATCTGATTTTCTTCTCATGCTGCATCACAATTTCTACATTAAGCTGTCTTCCTGCCAGCTTCCTTCCACACACAAGCTCCCCCCAGCCCTCAATTATGCATCTGCCTTAGTGTTTAAGCCCTACAAATAATGCATAGACATTATTGTGCTTAATGCGATTAACGCTAAAAGGGGATGGGAAAGGGGAGGGGGCTGTTCTTGAGCTTACCCAGCCAGTTCCACTTCCTTGGGTTTTAGTGAACAGCAGTGACGAACCTTGTAATACTGCCCATGAAGACGTCCAATTCTTTCTGCAAAAATTTGTAAATGGGTATCAGACAGACTGCCTTAGAGATATTTACTGCCAATACTGATGGCCAGCTGACCTGTGTGTTAATATACTTAATTATATATTTAATCATTAGTGCCATCAGGAAGTGCTAATTGCTATTATATTTGTAGAAAGGACCTTACACTGCTAGTCCCTGCCTGATCAAAGCCTAAATCAGAGAAAGCAAACTGATAGCAAAGCAGTTCAGCAGGAGAAACATCAGCCAAATGGGCGATATTAAAAATATAGCACAATTTGGAAATGCATCTGCCGCTGTTCACCCTTAAAAGGAGTGCACCTGACCTACTTTGATATAACAGACTAATTTACATTGGCAATAAAGTGTTCATGCATCCGTAAAACAAAAAGGTGTCCCAGCTGCCTGACAAATTGTTTTTATGCCTGAGTACCTGTCCTGTGAGGTTAAAAACATATAAAAAGCTTGCCAAAGCCCAGCAGCCTATTCCCATCACTCAAAACCAAGTTGTTACTGAAGAGTTCTAAGCTCCAGTGGAAACTTGTGTGAGCCACTGTCCACTCCTTCCCCTGGGTGGCTCTGGGCAGCCACGACAGGGTGAGAGCTGCTGCCCCACGGTGCTGGGCTGGCTCAGAGGGACTCAGCAAGGCCAGCCAGTGGACACTTAAGTTACCAGCTGAGCTACTGATTGAGCCTGCAGGAGAAGGAGGCTGGCTGGCACGGAGCTAACAAAACTAGACTTAAAAGATTTTAAAAATAAAGATACAATAAAAAGGCGGGAGGGGAAAGCATAGCCAAATCAGATAAAGGAACAACCCATACTTGTTCGGCACTATCTGTTATGAGACGTGCTGTAAAGCCAATATTGAAGTCAAAAGCCATACACACACAGTTATGCCAACACACTTTGCAGGGGAGACTTACCGAACTTTCTTCCCATTATCTGTAATTTTTGTCACATTTAATAACCCATATTTCTCTTGACCCTGTAAGACAGAATTAGATATAAATTTAGAAGAAAATCTGTTTCAACTGTCATTAAGGCACTGAATTGAATCTCTCCCAAAATAATCAGTTCCTGGCAATGAGCCATACTTGTCTACATTACAACTTCAAGAAATTGTAGTAAATGCATTTAAATATGCAGAGACTGCTGAAACAAACTGCCTCTGGGGCAGTATTCACTACCATTCACAAGGTAAAAAGCCTCCCTTCTGCAAGGCCTGGGTTTCTCGGGCAAGTCCAACAAATTCTTTGTGGCACAAAACAGTGGAAATTTTAAACATAAAAGGTGTAATGATTTATGTGCTAGTACACTTGTACTTGAAAAATAAGATTACTGACAAGCAATCAGACTTAAATCTGAATTCTTCTGTCAAAGTTATTCTAGCATAATTGCATATTTTAAATAAAACATGCTTGAACTGCATAAAAATATTAATATATTCATTTTAAAAACAGCTGATTGAAGCTTTTCTTTGATGTCCTTTTCTTCCTACCCTCAAGCAAAAGGTTAGAATTCTAAACTACTTCGTTCTGTCTGTGGCTTAAAATCATCTAAGTTGTCTGCCTTGGTACTGATCTGGAAATCAACCTGTGAATGTTGGAAAAAGAAGAGGAACACTGTGCGAGAGGTCAAGAGGTAAGCGTATTTGGTTTATAAGAGCACATAAAGACTGCTTAGAAAGAATATGTTAAAAAAAAGGAAATACATTTGTACCATTTGTGACTCAAAATAAGCTAATAAATTCTATAATTTTCTCATATCAAGTCTTCTTTGTTCTACCAGTGAATGGTACTAAGGAAGCATTCAATTTTTCCTAATCAATTCCTTTTCAGTAACTGCAGAAAGGTTCTTAGCAGTTTCTAATTTAAGAACTAAGCTATTAGTTGAAACAATCAACCCAGGAAAGAGTCCAGATTGGCTTTATCCTAACAAAACATCCTCAGTTTTAGATCCAATGAAAAAATAATTATACTAAAAGGGAAAAAAAAAAGGGGGGGGAGGGGGAACACCCACATTCTCTCTACCATTCTATTCTAAATCTCAAAGTTAAATGGTCTATAACTGCAGAAGAGGATACGGATTTTTATGTTTTTCTGAAATACTCTGACAACTTTTACTGAAGACACAGACCTTTCATGAACCTTGTAGATTTTCTCTACATGCACAAGATAACACGCTTTCCAGGACACTAATGTTTAGCCCGTGCTTCAGGTACTGCTTTAGTGCAGCATAAAATGCTACTCGTACTGAATCTGGTAGCTCTCTAAGCAAATTCACAAGCTCTTCCCAAGCTAGTGACAAATGTACTTTATTTTCTAAAGCTCACATCTTCTCCGGAAGAAACGTACTGAAATTTAATTCTAAAATTAGATTCTTTAGATTATTTGTGATGTATATGGATCACAAGCAATCTTATGTGCAGCACCCTCCTAACAAGCCTTTGGCCTTATTAAATTGAACAGCCTAAGGCAGTAAATACCATCATGTCCTACTTAGCAGCAACACTAGGGGGTACTCGCAGGAAAATTAACATAATGCTTAATTGGGAAATGGTAGAAGGGAAGGAAGCTAAGGATCCAAATATGCAAAAAGATTCAGAGTTTAAAGGTGGGAATTTAAATATCAGGAGACAGCCAAAACACGGACATTTTTCTACAACCTAAAACCAGCCGTGACTTCTCGTACAAAATGCAATTTTTACAACTCAAGGTCTGAGCTATGTTTAAAACAAAATATATGCAGCAATCATTGCTTGTGTGCAAGGCTATCAAAACCACCTGTTTAGTAAATAAACTGTGGAAAACAATATGAAAAGTCATAAGAATAGATGAGAACCACTTTTTGTGCACACAGTGAGGGTGAAACAGAACTTGCCTCTAATGTCCTCAGCTACCTCCTAAAGGACCACTAAAATTGAACAAGCGACACATTTCGCAGTTCTTAAAATCTAGAGGGAAGTGCTTCACATACTGAATTATTTCCCACTGCTTAATTATGCTGTCTCCTCATAATTCCTAAGTCTTTTTAAGGAGACTGGAATACAAATAAACAATAGAGACACTGCTTTAAAACAAACAAACAAACAAAAAAAAACTACCATCATCAAAAAAAAAAAAAACCTGCCCGCCGACAGCAAGGGGGTTTTAGGAGGGAGAGGTATTTTGGTTTTGCTCCTACCTTCTAGGTCGCTAGGCAAGGAGACATAATTGACAAGAGGAGATAAATACCACAACTTGACATAGAAATTCATTGTAGAATAAAGGTAACTCTATCTCCCCAACACCAAACTGTATTTAAACCAAGGCACCCACTTTTCCTTTGCTCCTGTTTTAATTCCTTTAAACACAGTTTAGATGCAAAGCATTACTCTAAGGCTTTGCATTTTGAAAGGAACATTTACCATTATTTTTCTCAAACACACAAGCAGCTTTGCTCTCAAAGTATCTAATTATAAATAGCCCAGTTTCTACAGCATCTACTTATATATTCAGACAAACATGCGTACTGACTGTGGCTTGATGCTTTGGTGATGAAGGAGAGGACTCATTTTCAGGAAAACTCGCCTTAGAAGCAGTTGATAATTCCTATAAAAATTCAATAGGCAATACAAGTTATTCATTTTTTTCTAACAGTTTTTTGTTGTTTAAATTTTTCAACACTAGAGATGCATAAATTTATACAGACAGATAAATGTATTGACATTCCTGGTCACAAGCTTTAGTTAAAAAACAGTAGGTTTTTTGGAAGCATACATGATATTCTGATATATCTGTATTATGAAACTGGTTGCTACAGAGAGTTCTTAAAAGACTTAAAGACTGCAATCAAACCAGGTTAATAACAGTTCACATGCCTACTTGAATATAACATGTTAGTAATAAATAAAGTATGTACTAAAAGCAAAGGTTCCATCCTTATTAAGGAATAGAAGTTTTGTACAACATTGCCATCAAATTATAAAGCATGTTCATAACGCTAACTTGATAAAGGATCTATGTGATAAAATATTATGATTTTAAAGAAAAGATTATGCCTATGCAGTTACAAGATTAGTACATATAGTTTTTCCATGTAGAAAAGAACATAGAAGCTCTACTAATATTTCTAAGTCAGGAAAGGTAAATTCCTCACAGCTAAGAAATGAAATTTTCTAGATATTGCTTTTTATCTTAAAATAGGGATTAAACATGAATCAAAAAAAAACAAAAAAACAAAAAAAAAAACACTCAAACACTAAGCCTTTGAAAACTCGAGAAAATGCCTAGCTAGAACCAAAAAGATGTGTTTTCTCTCAAGTAACGATTGTTTTGCACATATAAACGGCTTGAAAATCTGGTGAAGAATTTCAAATAAAAGTCTCTTGTTCTTTGTTGCTGTTAACACATCCCCCTCCTCCAACTGCCCCATTTTCATAACACCCTTAATGCTTCTCCCTTATTCTGTATTACTGATTGGGCAAAATGTTTTTTGCTTCCAATATTACATAACAGTCAGCACAGCCATGCTTCAAAATCCACTTGTAAATTTACCTACAGAAGTTGCACGCTAACTCTTCTCCTATCGTGCTGGCGGAGAGCATTAGTGTTCTTAAAATTGGACTAAATGTTCCAGGCTTTCAGACATCCACAGAGAAAGTTTCCAGAGTGGGGATGTTGCTTTTGTCCCCTACCCTTGTAGAAAGGTACTATTTTCTTCATTTGCCAAAATATTTAGCAGGGTAAATCCTGCTGGCTACGTACAGATGTGTACTGCCAATCAACAGCTACAAAGTCTTATTTTATATCATCAAATTCTAGTCTGTCACAGCAATCCACACATTCACTGGGACACATTTCAAGCACTCTGATGGGCCTGTTTTCATAGCACTGAGTTACGTTGTTTTTCCAAGGGGGAAAAAAAGAAGAAAAACAGAACAAGGAAAATAACATGAAAACAACTTTCCTAGGAGTTAGTTATAAGGTTAGTGGTGGGTCAATGCTCATGCTTAGCCAAATACCAGTTTTCTTCCAGCTCACTCTGAATTTCACATAGCTTTCATACACTAAGCAGCTTTGGAACAAGAAGCCTAGCCTATGTGGCCACAAACAATTCACCACACACCAATTTAAACCAGGATACATAACTATGTGACCGCCAGGGGTGACAAAGTCCCTACATCAATGCACTAAAATTTACACGGCCATCCACAAAATACTATTTTATTCTTCCACCTCATATTTTTAATTTTCCCAGAGCATTAA
Organism: Crypturellus undulatus; assembly: GCA_013389825.1. NCBI lineage: Eukaryota > Metazoa > Chordata > Aves > Tinamiformes > Tinamidae > Crypturellus > Crypturellus undulatus. The sequence continues at coordinate 1,220,115 of VWPW01026102.1, forward strand.
CACATGCTCCAGAAAACCGTTAAGCAGTGCAAACTGTCTGCTTGCTCTGCAGCTGTTAAAATTAGAGAAACCTTAAGCTATTGGGTCTGCAAATGTTGCAAGTGGTACCTACTGCAGTTTGGCTGCCACACTAGACACTTGTTTGCTTCACTGGGTTCACGATGTTAGAACTCAAGCATTGGATATTGAAGAAAAGAGTCAATTTAAAGGGGTGCATTAAGAGGGTGCATTAAGAGGAGCGTCTCCAGCAGGTCGAGGGAGGTGATTCTACCCCTCTACTCAGCCCTGGTGAGGCTACATCTGGCGTACTGTGTCCAGTTCTGGGCCCCCCAGTACAAGAGGGATGTGGAGCTGCTGGAGAGAGTCCAGCGCAGGGCCACGAGGATGGTCAGGGGCCTGGAACATCTGCCCTATGAGGAAAGGCTGAGGGAGCTGGGCCTGTTCAGCCTGGAGAAGAGAAGGCTGAGAGGGGATCTAATTGGTGTCTATAAGTACCTCAAGGGAGGCAGTGAGGAGGATGGGGCCGGCCTCTTTTCAGTAGTGGCCAGTGGCAGAACAAGAGGAAATGGCCACAAACTGAAACACCAAAAGTTCCACAGGAACTTAAGGAAAAATTTTTTGACAGTGAGGGTGACAGAGCACTGGAACAGGCTGCCCAGAGAGGTTGTGGAGTCTCCTTCTCTGGAGATCTTCAAGACCCGCTTGGATGCAGCCCTGTGCCACGTGCTCTAGGTGGCCCTGCGTGTGCAGGGGGGTTGGACTAGATGACCTCTAGAGGTCCCTTCCAACCTTAGGCATTCTATGATTGTATGATTCTATGATTCTATGAAAGGCATAGTAAACAGTCGCAGGTATTCAGCGCTTTACCACAGCTTACTCATTCAGAGCAGAGGCACCTAAAGGGCATTCCAAAACCAAACTAAATTTTTACACCAGAGAACATAAAAAGCAAAAATGAAGTCTTCCCTTAAAACTGAGGCCAAAATAATAAGTTCCAGGAGAATCATTCACACACATGAAGTCTTGGTAGAACTGTCACCTCAGCTGTGATTTTGAGGACTCCAGCCAGTTTCTTTTATGCAGTGACAAATCACATTTGGTAAAGAAAGATGCTGCTAAGGAGGCAGAGAGCGGATGAAGAAGCAGTAAACGGACCTCAGAACTGCTCAAGCTGAACAGGTGCAAACTGTGTCCTCTCCAGCCAAGCTTGGCCCACTGGCTCCTCAGCACCATGTACAACATCCTAAACTAACAGCTCAAAAGCTTAAGATACAACCCAACAAATCATTCTCTGAGCAGGCAAGTCAAATCTGGACACCCACAATTTCTTTCTTTTCCCTTAAAAAAAAGGGAAAGTTATTAAAAATTAAGGAAAGGAGAATATTAATGTAATATTGTGAACAGTAGATCTTTTTTCATTACAGTTGCTTTGATTTTGTCCATTTAAGTTCCTCTATGGCATCTGTAACTGCAGAGGCCACTTAGCGACCTTTCTCCATTCCCCCAAGTCTCCACTTGTTTCACTTCAGTTTTCCCTTTATCTTTATATAAAAAAAAAAAAAAAAAAAAAAAAAAAANNNNTTAAAAAAAAAAAAAAAAAAAAAAAAAAAAAAAAAAAAAAAGGAAGCTTCCTATTCAATTTACTGGTATCGAGTTTGGTGTCAAGATTTCAGCACACTGAATATTCTGCAGTTTCCATGAATCTGGGGGTTGACCACTGAGAAGTTACAAACCGATGTTTCCTACCCCGGTTTCAGTTCTTCCCCACTGAGATCGACCCCTCATGCAGTAGGACATGAGCGGAGAGAGTTGTGATGAAGCAAGTGCAGAGGAGCCTGACGGCAGCACAGAGGCTCCATCCCCTCTCTGCTTGAGCAGATCTGTCCCAAAGTGGCCCCCAAAAGACTATATCAAGAACATTCCCTAAGACTGCAGAGAAAACTGCTCTGGTATTTCTGTGTCTCAATTCTTTTTGGACTAACCTCCCAACTCAACTCTGGATGGGGATCAAATGTGAATGTTTTAGTGCCTTCGGCACTACCTTCAGTAACAGTGTCACATTCCCACTGCAACCAAAGTACAACTTTTCCTTCCTACAAGCACTGCACTGGAGATCAACGGTGCAGTTAAAGGAATAAGCACAAGAAAATAAAGGAATTTCCTAACTACAAATAAAATGGCTTCACAGAAACGCTGAACTAACACAGGTTAAAATATTTCAAGGACAACAAGAAATAGGCTATTACTTACAATGTAACAACAGCAAGATTATCAGACAGGTCTTAATTTTACTGAATATTTATACACAAAGAGACAGAAGAAAAATGAGATTTCCAAAGTTAGTGCATACTGATTTCTTGGAGAAAAGCCACAGACAGTCAGTGTAGCAGCGCGTTGTTTAACTCGCTCCTACCTTATCATTGGTGTCCAACACAATTGTGCTGTGCCTCCACTTTGTTAAAACTATTGGTTCCTGTAGCCTCCTGTCCAGGCTCCTACTCTTTATTATATCTCTTTGCTGCTGTGGTGAAGCATTATACTAAAGGAGAAAAAAAATCAAACTATAAGTAGAATATAAGACCATTCATATGTCTTAATGCAAACTTTCAGATTCCTGATTCCATCCAAGAGGAGGCAAACCAGCCTTCCTTTTATTTTGCACTTAGTAGGCAGCTGTAGCTCGTCTGCAGTAGTCTTCTCTAAGGCAATAATTAAGACTTGCCTCTTAGGACAGTGTTTTGTTTTACCAGAGATGTTTGATTTCTGGTGTAACAGCCTCCTGCCACCTTTCCAACCAACCAGCCTCCTGAGAAGCACCAAGCAACTAGAATCTTTCCAGCCACTACACAATGAGAAGTACGGCAGGGTTTACACATACAATCTGCAGATTGCACCAGCAGTTCTATACTACCTGCCGAGCTCTTGTATACTTGAAGAGAAATCCTGCAATTTTACAGCAAACTCTATAGACAGAGAATTATGACTGGATGTGGTCAATACGATTCTCTTTGACCCAAAGGTTTTGCATGCACAGGAAAAGCAACTTGAGGCAGTGGAGACGCTTTTTCAGAAAAGACTATATCAAACTACTAAAAAGGACTTGTTGGTGTGGAATGTACTTAACACAAATATTTGTATGTAAGCACATAACATAAATATTTAGCATGAAATAATCTTAAGATTCAGGGGAGCTATAAAAGCAGAAGAGATAACGTATGTATCTGAATAGAGCTTTCTAATAACTCAACAGCAACCAAACATACACAAGTTGAGAAAACGTGAAGTCTATGAGAAGGACCCTACATTTAATTAGAGCTCAGGATTACAGCACACACATCATCAATGGCATAGCTGCTTCAAGTGATCACCACCAACACTCATGTAGTATTGTAAAGATTTATGAAAATATTTAAAGTTTACTATTGAATACAAAAAGGAAGGACAGCACTGATAAGGTCCCCCTCCCAACAGGCTGATAAAAATCTCATTCTTTCTATGCAGTGTTAGAAGAGTAAAAATTGCACATTGAAAGAAACAGAAGGCAGTATTTGCAGAGTCATATTCTAGTCCTTACTAGAATCCATTAAAATATAAGGGTAAGATGTAACAGAAGCCAAGGGTTTTATCAAAAAAAAAAAAAAGGCTAAAACATTACTTTTTAAAAGCCTACTGTATTCTATAGTGATGCTAGTAATTTACAACAGAAACCTTGGAGCCTCAGCCCTTCAAAGACAGAATAATGTACAAGTTACCAAGTACAGTGAGATTTAAGCTAAATAACATAATGCAGTTATAATTAGTACCCAAATGAAGGGCCAATATTACTACTACTACTACTACTACCAATATTAGTGTGCTTGTGCTAGTAACTTTGTATTTTACTATTACTAGAGTTCCAATAAATCAGCAGATGCTTAAATGGTAAATGATAGTTTTAGCAGTTCATTTAAATTATTTCAACATGCGTAATAGTAATAGAATCCTCCTGATTGGGACTTGCGGTACTAACAATAAAATTTGGCAGTTGATGAATACCCCCTCTACCCTTTGGTGTCTTTTTTGTGTTGTGTTTCTAGCCCAAAATGCCTCGCAAACCAGGTTCAGATCAGGTTCTTTAACCAATCCTCTAAGCACAGCCACCTGCAGAAGCTGTTCTCTCCATTAAGGACACTCACTGGGCTATTTCCCACATTTTAGCAACACTAAGTGACCAAGTTGGGTTCTCCTCCCCTCCCAGGGAACAGTATTTCTATGCTTAAACTCTGGCATAGTTTTCAAGGCAGATTTGGCAAGGCCATTCATTTCAATAAAACAGACATGTTCCAGCTGACACATTGCCTAGTAGTATGGTCACTATGATGCTAAATCCCTTAATCTCACACCACAAGAAAGTGCTACTATACTCTTATTTCTACAGCTTTTGATAACGTGGCACAGAGTTCCAATCTGCACGTTACTATTTCTTGAGAATGCAATTTTGGTACCCTTACATGAATCCCTCTACCACATAACCTCCATTTGCTCCACATTTGATTATCAGTTGTTTTGTTAGCATGGGCATTATTAAATGGTTCATCATTTGTCCACATATAACAAGTCTGTGTCACTTGGTGTAACAGGTCTTTGTGCAGAGGATGATGTAAATTCAGGTCATGCTGAATTCATCACTGAATTAATTCAACACCTTCATCAGCTACTTTAAAGCTTTTCTTTGATTTTTTTTTTTAAACTCTTTCAACAGGCCAAGTGATTTATATTTAATTTTAACCTGATAATGTCGCATGGCTCAGGGCTCTGTCCTAGCCTAATTGTTGAGTTATCTGTAGCAGTCATCCCCATTCCCATGGGGATGACACAGATCTGTCAGCTTTCAGAATCAGAAGAATAAAGATTCTTCTTTGCTTGCATTAGCATCATCTGTAGCCAAATGAAAGGAATTGGGTGGGTGAAAGGAGAAGAGGAATCAACTTAGAAAGAAACTTGGTTAAGATACCACTTAAACACTATAGTCTGCTCTCCTGCAGTCAAAGATCAGTAGAGCAGCATTTAAAAAATATTTTGATAACTTAGAGAAAATATTTATCATGTCTCAAAAAAAGTAATAACTGCTTTAGAGCACATGTACAAGCCAGTGCATTACTCTATCTGCAGGTACTGAATCCTATGTATCATTTTACTTAACACCGTGAGATCTTTCCACTAATCTTCTAGTCAATTTTACATTCTGATTTCCACAATGGACAAACAGATTTTTTAAAATTAGTCCACAACATGAAACCTCCTTTTTGAAAGACTTGTGATAAAATACATGATTACATAAAATAACAAAATACTTCTGATCAACACCAAAATCTGCTTTTCTTTCAAATCTGCAATTACTTCCTCTGAATCTTTAATACATTTTTTGTCATGTCAGTAAACTTGATCAATATTTGGCAGGCTTGATTAACATCAGACAAATAATCTGCCCCAAATCATCTTTACTTTTCCTGTATTAGTGCTTAAGACTCCAGAGCAAAGACCACAGCTGAAACACTGCATGCAAAGCTGGCTTGGTAGGTGGCCCGAGGCTTCAGTGCTTGCAGTCAGGAGATCACATGCAAATTAAATACTCTCTAGTCAGAATGAAAAGGGAAATGCAAAGAAAAATGACAGGAAGGTAACATTTGAATTTTAAAAGCACATCAAGCTTGTAGCATAGTTGGTGTAAATATTAACAGCAAAAGCTCTGAATTCACCCTGATGCTTACAGTATAAGCATTTTCTTTCCAAGTCAACTCTTGAACTATAGAACTCAGCCAGAGGATGCCTTTAACCACACTAGTATGTTGTACGTGTGCCTAGGAATGCATTTTTAGAACTTATTAATCTATACCACTTTTACTCGGCCATCCTCTCTTCTCCCCTTTCTGAGCTTGTTTTCCCCAATATTTTTTATAAAATTTCCCTTGCTTTTTTGCTGTTTTGATAGATTTTTTAATTTAGAAATCAGTTGTCATTTCTAAAATCAATTGAACTTTATCTTAATATTGATTTCCCATATGTATGAACTATAAAGTTCACATTAGAAAACTATTAGGTGTTTGAAATAGGGCTATGTCAGTATGATTTAGGTATTACTCATTCTCTAAGAAATAAAGCTATTTTATCATCGTGAATTATTTGGAAAAGAATTTATAGATATTGTTTTATTTTCTTTTTTTAAAAATATCTAAAAACTGACAACTGAACTCAGCATATGGGAAAATATAAGTATTTTGTAAAATGTACTGCAAGCTGTAAGTAAATACCATTAGCTAGTTTAAAGAATAACCCAGTAGGTTCTTCAGTTTCACTAGGAAAAAAAAGCAGGTCTAACTCTTCAAAAGACTTAACAGAATTTTCATGAGCTGTCAAAGCTACTCCACTTAAGGCACTGTTTCCAGCTAGAGGCAGTTGCCTACTCCCAGGTGCCAGTTCATACACAGGACTGGAAAGGTTTCTGGAAGACTGCCTAAAGCAAATTGTTTCCAATTATTTTTTCTACGGGAAACCTCTCATGGGTTTTGTTGTTGTTGTTTTTTAAACACACATCTAAGATTACTGGAGATCTTATTCCATAGTGTGTTCACATTTACACTCAGTTATATGCTGTAAAAGTGAAAAGATTTAATAGTATAATATTAGCTAAGCCAATATGCTATTTCTATAAAACTTCAGATAATTTTTAGTTCTAAGTGATTTCCAGATGGTAGAAAAAGTTCTAATAAGGGAAGACTCTTCTTGTGGTTTAACAGTCACACATGATGGTGCAAGCCCACTGGTTTATTTCAGAACAAATTCTGAAAGGTAATATAAGAACTAAAAATGTTGGAGGAAAAAGTGACTTGGAGTTTTACTATAGACACCATCCAATTTCTTATTAAAGTTTTTTTCTTTTCTTTTGATTTTTATATAAATAAAAGAAGTCAAAAACACAAAAAAGTTACAAATCTTTCTACGGTCTTTTCTCTCCTCACTCATCGAAGTTCTCAATGTAAGTTTTATTTATTTTTCTTCACAGCAGCTCTGCAGCCTATATAATCTTTCCAATTAATTTGTTCCCAAGCACTTTGGGAACTGCTTCAGTGAGTTTTTCAGGAGACTGCTCTTCAGTCACACTTTAAATACATACAAATCTCTTTGACATTTGTATTGTATATTCTTCAGATCTTTACAGACATGAGCTAAAACTTTTGCTGAAATTTTTAGTCTACTCTATAACACTTAAAGCTAAAAGCTAGGGATTGCAGGCAACACACAGGTCTGTGATCCAAAAGTTAATTATTCATTTACTGGCATTAACCTATTTGTGTTCACCTAAGATTTAGTAATTACAAGATCATTTAGCAAAACTAAATATTGGACAGAGTATTTTCCTTGAAAATTAAGAGCAAGAGTTGATTATTTTCATATAAATGAGAACTGAAGCACGCCAGAACACGAACTATGACACAGAGACTGATTTTCATTCTATAGGTGTCACTAACACAACGGAGCTTTAGGAGTAGCACTAGAAGCACTGGACTGTGGTACATAAATGCACCACTGCTACATCTTACAGAATCACAGAATGGTTGAGGTTGGAAGGGACCTCTAGAGATCACCTAGTCCAACCCCCTCTGCCCCAGCAGGGACACCTAGAGCACGGGGCACAGCTGGGGTTTGAAGATCTCCCAAGAAGGAGCCTCCACAACGTCTCTGGGCAGCCTCTTCCAGGGCTCTGTCACTCTCACAGGAAATAAGTTCTTCCTCCCATGGAGGTGGAACTGCCTGTGTTTCAACTTGTACCCATTACCCCTTGTCCTGTCACTGGCCACCACTGAGAAGAGTTTGGCCCCATCCTCTTTACATTCTCCCCTCAGGTATTTGTGCACGTTGACCAAATTTCCTTTCAGTCTTCTCTTCTCCAGGCTAAACAGGTCCAGCTCACTTGGTCTTTCCCCATACAATAGATGCTCCAGTCCCTTAATCATCTTTGTTGCTCTTTGTATCTCACCTTTTTATACTGGTATGCTTTGGACAACAGCTCTGGATTATTTGAGACACCTGGTAGCTGGATTAAAACCAACTCCACTAGCTATAATTCAATGCAAAACTCGCATTTTCTTTTTAGCAAGAACCTGTGTCACAGTCAAAGCTTTCTGCATTGCAAAAGTGAAAAAGACCCTGTAGACCAGGGAGAAAATTTGGAGAAAGAAAGACTTTTCCTTGGTCGAGGGAGATTAGCTTAGAGATATTCAGACAAACTTGACATCCACAGGTCCATGGGCCTTGATGGAATATAGCCGTGAGTGCTGAGGTTGCTGGTGGGCATCACTGCTAGGCCACTCTAAATCATCTTTAAAGGATGAGGAAAAGAAGCATCTGAGGACTGGAAGAAAGCAAACATCACTGCAGCCAAGAAGGCCAATGGGATCCTGGGCTGCATTAGGAGAGGGGTGTTGAGGGAGGGGATGCTCCCCCTCTGCTCAGCTCTGGTGAGGCCACATCTGGAGTATTGTGTGCAGTTCTGGGCTCCTTGGTATGAGAGGGACGTGGAGTCCAGTACAGAGTTACAAAGATGTCTAGGGGTCTGGGGCACCTCTCATGTGAGGAAAGGCTGAGAGAGATGGAGGAGAAAAGACTGAAGGGAAATCTTATCAATGTGTATAAGTATCTGAAGGGAGAGAGTAGAGAGGATGGGGCCAGACTCTTTCCAGTGGTGCCCAGTAAGAGGATGAAAAGCAACGGGCACAAACCAAAATATAGAAAGTTCCACCTGAACATGAGGAAAAACTTCAATGTAAGGGTAACTGAGCACCAACTGGGAAAAAGTTGTCCAGGGAGACTGTGGAGACTCCACCCTTGGAGATGGTCAAAAGTTGCCTGGACTGGGTCCTGTGCCACGTGCTCTAGGTGACCCTGCTGGAGCAGGGGAGTTGGACTAAATGATCTCTAGAGGTCCCTTCCAACCTCTGCTGTGCTGTGATTCTGTGAATGAGGTACCCAACACATTGTTTCCAAAAAAAAAAAAAAATTATGCACAATGAACTAATTGCTTTTGGCAAAACCTGTTCTACCAGAATTTGAGACCTCTAATTAGTGTAATTAAGCTCAATAACTAGGTAAAATTTAAAACCAGTAGTTACAGATACATTGTTAGGTTTATAAATGTCACAAAATTAAAAGATACCTAACATATCACATTAAGAATCTATAAAAAGCAACATTTCCAGTGACTCAGATACAATTATTTTGTTCGTAAGGCAGAGAACTCTAGTGTACAGTTTCCTTCATAAACATTTATAGATTAAGATTGCCCTCTTCTAAGGGGAAACGCCTTAGGACACCAGTTTTTCAATTGATGGAATAAAACAATTGAGCAACATGTTGTTCTGCAAACATATGATGCGCTTCTGTGTGAATCACTTTATTGTCATATTTCAGTCTGGCACTGAACAAACATCCTAATACCAGGAAAGATGTACACATAAAACTACACCATGATGACAAGTTTTTGAAAGTGAAAACGATCCGTGTCATCCTCACAAGTGTATCCTCAGATACTGGACAAGTCTGTTAAAATTGTTGGTTTTCAACCTCTCCAATAAATAAATAAACACACATCTACATAAGACCCAAACAACATTTAGAAATACATTACAAAAATACACGACAGTTTTTCAGGAACATTGTAAAGTTTAAAAAAAAAAAAAAAAAAAAAGAAAAATACTTGCACTGTTTTCCTTTATGTAACCTGTCATTACCACAACAAAACCACAGGCACCTGAGTTAGCAGAGATGCAATGTCTTCCTTGATATCTTACTACTGCTATATATACCTATTTGGGATGTCCTTTAGTATAACTCTTTTTGCCTTCGTTGCATTTTTATATCATTCCTGATTGTGAATAAAGACAACAAACAATCCTGCTGTAGTGAACAACTCCCCAAAGACCTCACAGAATGCAAGCATCCCGGGAAGGGGAGGGAAATGTCAAGTTTCTATTTCAGGTCACTTACCTTAGGTAACTCCCATTCCGATCGGGAACCATCGGCACTGTAGTAGTAGGGTCTGCCTTGCTCATCTGCGTGTTTTATCCACTGCAGAAACAAATGTGATGATAGGAAAAGTAATGAGCAACAGTCATAACATCAGAAATCTCTAACAGTCCCAAAGTCAAGCAGCAAAAATAGCGACCCATTTCACTTCTCAGTCCGCTGAATCACATTCACTATCACGTTATCGTTCTGTATCTTCCCAGAAAATAGTGCTACAATATCACAGTTACTCAAAGTCTTACTGATTCACCTAAAGAAGTTGTGGTAAAGAGGTATTTTTCAGAAGATGATGTATCAAATACTCTTTGACATTATGATGGCAATTTAAGCAAGCAGTGTTCACATCCAATCTGTGTCAAGACTTTATACATAAAATTACAAAATGACAGGAAGCTCATTCAAGGTCCTGATAAGGCTAACCAGCAAGCTGCTGATAATTTAAGAGATTACTGCACAACTTGCTAAACAATTCAACACTGGTAACAGCAACAGGCACATGAGATGCAGTTCCTCAGTCAGTCATGGGGGGATAATGCAACTATTTCTGGAACTCTATTAGCAACTCCCAGAACCACACAAAAAAAAATGCAACCACCTAGTTCTGCAGAAAAGACAGAATTGTAATGGGAAAACATCTACAAAATGATGACGTAAAAACATGCATATGAACACTCACAGCATGGCTTGGGTTAAATGGGTTTCACAAGGGTTACCTTCCAGTAAATTCTTTGTGATACAAAATATTGCTTCACATCAATCTCAGTGCAATTTTTTAAATTTTTATATTTTCCCCTAAACAGAGGTATGTGCTCTATGTTTTTTGCATAACTAGATTAAGCCGAATAAAAATACAAAATTCTTTGGAAAAAAAAATACAACTACATATTTGCAGACTGTTTGAAAAAAAATTAAGAGACTGCAGCCAGTGCTAACAAAGCTAAGCCATATAAGACTGAAATAAAACTCAACTACTTAAAAGCCTCGTTAAAAAAAAAAAAAAAAACTTGCATACATGCACACATCAACTGGAGAAGAGCTAGTGCTATGATAGATATATCACTGTTTCAAATGACACTTTTTGAAGCTTAAAAAAAAAAAAAATCAAAACACAACTTTTCTTAACAATTGAAAAAGACTGCTCTACAAGTATAAATATTACTGTCATTTTTCATGTATGGAAGAAATTTTTGTGACATGCTGAGAATCACAGAGATGTTGTCAACAGCAATTAGATAAGTAGTCTGCTGATTCTGCTATTACCTAATGATTATATTTGACCACATTTGAAAACACTATGGAAAGCCCCTAAAAAAATACATAAGTGTTGGATTTATTTATTGAGAATAAATCATCATTACTTTCTATCTGAAACTACCCTATCTAAAAGCCATATGCAGAAAAGAATAATTCTTCTTAAGAGATAAAGAGCAGCATTATACTGACAGGAACTTCATTCATGAAGTGTAACAAAGAGGATGGGAGTGCAGGGAAATGATAAATGATATGTTAATTTAAAATAATTTGATACTCAAGTTGGAAATAAGAAAACTTTCATTGAATCGTAAAGGAGATATGTAAGAGGAGGGGAGAAAAAAAAAAACACACACACACACACATCCTCACTAGCTCAGATGCCCAAGTTTTTTCACGCCTAGAAATAAAATCTCTATTTTGAACAGTGAATTTACTGAAAGGATTGAAAACACTTGTGATTAGAAGAAGGAAAAAGTACCTTTTCATTAGTATAGTCATTGGTATATAAGGTTTGACCATGTTCATCCAACTCTTCCGACCACCCCTTGGGAGGAGAACCATACTGACTATCTGACTGGCTGTAACAAGAACTGTGGTCGTTTTCTTCTGATGAAAGAGGCTACAAGTAGTCAGAAACACACAAGGCAGCTTTGAGAATGAAAATGCTTTAAAATCTGAAAGAGCAAAGATTATTTGGCTAGAAAGAGAATAGCAGTGATTTGCAGGGAGTTCACACTTTTATATCTTACATTGCAAAACAAGAGATGCATTTTTGAAGTACTGCAAGTGAATCAAAACATTCCCAGAACAACCGAGCTCATAGTGATGCAGCTTTATCTGTTCCATGACACCAAGCTTCAACTATCCAAACTTACTTATACAGTACAACTGTTTCCAATCAACTGGTTTGCACTCCAATTTTTTTCAATCTAAATTTTATTCCCATAAATTTACATTACTGAATGATGAAATGTGTTAGTTTTAATAATCTATATTGCACAGGGAAGCTGGAAGACCTGATGCTTTGGTTTTCTGGCAACGTCCTGGTTGTTCATACCTAAATCCTTTTCATCCCTTCCCAAACAGTATACAAAACCACAATAAACATTAAGGAGAGTCCAAAATTCCAGCTGCATCTGTTTAAGTGCCAACACTTCACAGGAGTTGCACAATGCATCTTAGAATATTAGGAATTTCCACTCCCATTTTTTCAACTCTGACAGATGACACAATGAACAACTGAAAAGCCAGATGTTACAGCAAGTGAAGTCACAAGTATCCGAGCTGTAAGATTATTTTCTGAAGACAGAAATGAATTCTAATGTAAAGAACAAGACTGACATGCAAAGTGGAAAAAAAAACAGCATATACACCTCAGCCACTTTCTGCCCCCTAATACTGCTCGTTCACCTCCTAACGCAAAGCAGCATTCCGGGAAGGATCCGCTCCATGCCGAACGGATTCTCCTGCCCACGCTCCATCTCCGACAGCAACCACACTGCAGTGCCACAAAACAGGCACTCGGGGCAGTTTTCCTGGGCACTACCCGGCTCCTAGACAAGCAGCACGCGCAATGGTTAAGCGGGAAGGAATCTTGACATTTGAAAATGGTGATAGTTAAGTAAGTTCTATAGGCCAAATATAAGGGTTGTAAGAAAAATCACAAAGTGGAAGGCAGGATTCCAATTTTAAGCTATACAAAAATTACTATCCTGAAAAGATTTTTTGTCTTAGGAATTCGTATTTTTAAGCTAGTCTTTTTTTAAAGACTAAGTATTCACCGAGATTTCCAAATGATTATTATATGGATTTGTTATGTTTTTCTTAACTCTCTCTTTTGGAGTTGCTTACAGCTTGCCTGAGAGAGACTCCCTCCNTTCTATAGGTCAAATATAAGGGTTGTAAGGAAAATCACAAAGTGGAAGAAAGGCAGGATTCCAATTTTAAGCTATACAAAAATTACTATCCTGAAAAGATTTTTTGTCTTAGGAATTCATATTTTTAAGCTAGTCTTTTTTTAAAGACTAAGTATTCACCGAGATTTCCAAATGATTATTACATGGATTTGTTATGTTTTTCTAAACTCTCTCTTTTGGAGTAGCTTACAGCTTGCCTGAGAGAGACTCCCTCCCTAAACAAACATGAGGTTGCTTATGAAGCACAGCAAAACCTATAGGAAGTCTTTCAGTCAATAATAAAGTAATATGAAAGATGTAAATGTCTTCAAGGACCTACAGGGCACTCATAAATGCCTGCACATGCCCTAATGGGATGGTTGGAACCACTGATTTTAAACACAGGTATGAGAATCCTCAGTCTCAGTAGTTAAAGACTTGAACTAGAGAAGTTAGCAGTTCTATTGGTCTGATTTTAACAGTTAGTTATAAGGCATCTAAAGGACATGCACATCATTTACATTATGTTTTAAAGAATAAATATAATTTTCACATTTAATCAAAACAGAAATTTTGGACTTTTCTATTTTCAGGAATTACTGCCAAATAACGGAAAGAAAAGGGGGTCAAACTCTTCTTGGTGATGGCCAGTGACAGGACAAGGGGTAATGGGTATAAATAATAACACAGGCAGTTCCATCTCCATGTGAGGAAGAACTTCTTTCCTGTAAGGAAGCCAGAGCCCTGGAACAGGCTGCCCAGAGAGGCTGTGAAGTCTCCTTCTCTGGAGATCTTCAAACCTGCCTGGATGCCACCCTGTGCCCCGTGCTCTAGGTGTCCCTGCAGGAGCAGGGGGTTGGACTGGATGATCTCGAGAGATCCCTTCCAACCTCAACCATTCTGTGACTCTGTAGTTGTATTTACCTCTTCCAAGCAAGTTCAGATACTAAACTTCCACCAATGCATTTAAAACTAAAACAGAGAGCTCCCAAGTGAAAATTCTGCTAGGGAGAAAAAACCTGCATGATAAGAAGGATTATGCATTGCAACTATCCACAAAGCATTTGTATAATAATAGTGTTGCTGTTCCAAGGCTTAACTAATCCCACCTACTACACAATCTAGGAATTTAACCTTTGCAGATCTAAACATGAACAAAATTCCTAAGTTGTTACTAAGTTTATCAAGCTAAGGCTTTGTTTATCCCTCAGCTAGTAGGACAAATGCTAAAGCTGCTTAAATGGGAGTCAAAGAGAACTCTGGCTAAACCACATTCAGCAATTCTCAGTTCCACTTTCTACATTTCTACAGCATTTAACCGCCTTTACGCTCTTCACCTCACTGCTGTTTAACCCACCTTCCTTGCCCCTTGCTGATGGCATCACACCCACTTCCCTGCAGGAAGCCTCACCACCGAACTTCCTACCTCCTAACAGAGTCGTGGGACTGAAAACCGATTATGAAAATACCCCCATCTCATCTTTTCTACCATCTTTCTTGTTGTTTTTCCATTTAAATGGAAATTCTTCAGGCAGAAAACAGTGTGCACAAAGCACCTAGAAAAAAGGAAGCACCCTCAGGAGGCATTTCTGTTTCCCATTTAACCTGCCTAGATTTTAAAGTGTTTCTACTATTGCCAGGGCAAGGAGAATATGCTGAATACTTAGAATTGAAGATTTATGATTTGCAATTTAAAGGCAATACTGTTGGTTTTCTACAAGTTGGATACTTCATTGATACATTCTTCATATTTACTCACCTTTCCATTTTGGTAACTAGTATAAGCTACCAACTCTTCTGAGGACAAATTGCTAGAGATACAAGTGGCATTTAACATTCCAGCACGTGCTTTTATTGCTCTCTAACTCTGAAATGATTGATGGTAACTCAGATTAGACCTCCAAAAGCCTACTTACCCCACCAAAATAAATTACATCAGCTTTCACTATTTCACTATTTTCACTATTAGAATGATTTGAAGCTTGATAAACAAATTATCTGAAAGCCAAATGCATTAAGCTTCACAAATGACTGAAGAACTGAACTGTCCTGGAAATAAAATACTCGTAGTAAAAATTAGGGTTTCTGAACATGCAGCCACAAGATGAAGTGGCAGCACAGAGGTGGGAATAAGACAGATGTCTCATTTGTAGATGGGGAGGGTGAAAAGACAAGGCTTACTGGAAGCCCTCTCCATGAAGACAGGGAAGAAAAGTGACAAAAGAAACATTTCAGTTCCTTGTAGGGAGCGTTCAAACCCCAAACAATAATTATCTTACCCGTAATGAGAACCAAGGCCTTACCTGGTAAAAGGTTGAGAAATTAATAGACAATCATCAGAAATGGCGACCTGACAATTAGAGACACTTTACAAATTTCACTGTTGCTGCCAGCAGCCAAAGAGAAGACACGGGGACTGCTGAGAGTGCCAGTCGAGGGGGAACTGCCAAGGGCTTCTTGCCCCTTCCTGCCATTGGGGCCCAGGGCACCAGGGACTTGTGCACCAGGACTCTCAGCAAACTAAACCTTTAGAGCAGCTCACAATTAAATTTTAAAACTATGTAAAAATAGCAGCTCAAGAGAGAATCTGGCAAAACTATACATTTTAAAGGGCATACGGAAGTGGAAGATTTATTGCTAGATGTTTGCTTTGTCTTTCAATGGAGAAGCTGATTAGCTTAAGCACAGTTTGAATACAAGAGGGCTATTTTAAGAGTACTATTTTAAGCACGTTTAAATGGTAATCTGCATTTCAGCTACATTACTGTGCTTTACCTGAACCCCTGCAGGTGAAACAACACCACTGCCCAGCCCTCCGCAGCAGTCAGCTGTACTCAATGTATCTGCACTTCAGAAATACTATCCAAAACAAGCTTTTAAAGTAAATAGCTTTGTATTAAGTTTTAACTGCCTTAAGCAACCGAAGGCAGCTTTCTAAAGCACCTCATGCACAAAAGATTCAGCATAAAAGGATTATATAAATGACAAAAGAAATCCACTGATCCACCCAGTGTTTGCTGTCTCGTCAGAAGCTCCCTGGCCAGACTCCCAAAAACCAGGACAAATCCTTTCTGCTTTCTCCTCTCTTCCAAGCCTCTGCACCACTGGCTAGGCAGACCTCCTAGCAAGGCAATGTTTATGTCTTAAGATACCCAGATATCATTTACAGAATGAAGAGAAGGGTTTTCTCAAAACTAACTTAAAAAATATTGATCCTTTAATGTTGTTCTCATCTAAGGATCTACACAGAACCTGCCATTGACGAGCACCTAAATTCAAATCTCCCAAGCAAACGCTACGATAAAATGCCCTAACCAGTCATACAGCCAAACTAGCTTCTCTGTTCATTGTGATTCTTCCACCTCCAAGAGCACATAAAGGGATGATTCAAGTTTGAACATTTTCCTCCCTCCCTCATTTTTCCCCTCTCTGGAGGGACGTGCGGTGGCTCTTTCCCTGCTTCCCCTTAAATGCTGTTTCTGAAAGTGCAGTCATGCTCTGAACACACAGGGAAAGGGAATACACTCCACGGCACACAAGTTACCATGGCCTCCCTCCCTGCAAATCCTGGCAGATTCATATTGCAGAGGCACAAAATTTCTATTAGCTTCTCCTTTTAAAAGGAAAACCACAACACTCCGCTTAGAAACTGTAAACATTTCCATAACTGTAAGCACTGATGTTTTTGATCTCTTGTACACTTCATGTACTCATTGCTGCACACATAGTGAACAAAAAGATAAATTGCTCATGTTCATCACTTCATACCCAGCCACATGACTGAGAAGACAAATGAAGATACTCCTTCAAATCTCTAAATTAGAGATTCATGATCAGAAATTAAATCATTATCAAATTCCACAGCAGAACAGCAGTCCCACGCATTACAAGCTCATGTTTGATCTCCAAAAGAGCTACCTCATGATCTGCATGGCTCTGGGAATCCCCTTTATTTATGCTTGCATCTCGGGCCCAACGTGGAGGTTTCCAGGTTCGCTCCTGTGTTCCTCTGTTGTAGTAATAATAGCGTCCCGTAGTATCTTTATGGGTTTCCCATTCCCCATTTATTTGGACTGGAGCACTTGTAGGTAGTGGAGGAAGTGCAGATTGAGATATTTTCAGTTCTTGCAAATTAGCATAAACTGGTGAATCAGGCCTCCCTTGGCTTGGTGGAGTTGTTGGCTATTAAGAGAAGAAATGCATTAATAAGAGCAAATGAGTTTTATAATGCTCCCTTACAAATCAAACATGCAGTAAAACAGACCAACAAACTCCCTTTATTTTTGTTGTTACATAGAGAAAAATAAAACACTACCACAAGACATTGGGGCATGAAAACATTAGGTTGTTAACTATAAGGTTAATATCACAAGCTATATCTACTTCGTACTGAAACAATCTTTGAACATTTCTCCAGATGACAGCTGATGATTATAATTATGCTTTGCAATAGTTTCGAAATACATTGGAATGAGAATAATTACACATTGCCTTCTTTGAAAACTTCAACTCCACAGTTCAAGCATCACTCTGGGCCTCTAAGTAACGTGATCTCATTGGAGACAGAGTGCCCTGTGCCTTGGTTGCCTCTGGTTAAGCAGAAATGGTTGCTGAGCCACTTCTCCTGCTGTACACCTGAGGTTGACTATAAAGCAGCTCTTCTACCTCAGCAGCAAGACCTAAGCAAAGGGTTCACTTCAAAACACGAGCCCAACATTGTGACTACGAAACTCTGGAAATCCCCTGGATCGCTCACCTGGAAGCTGTTCCAGGTAGATCTTTACTGAGAAATATTTTACATATCACTAATAGTGTTCTCATAACCACCCTTTTCTTAAAAGAAACTTAAGTGAATACTGTTATCTGTCTAATTTTATTCACATATATGTATACAAGTAGAAAGGCAAATATCTACAGGAAAATAAAGTATCAGTGGTAATCCCTCATTAATAAAGAGTTTGCTCTAAATAAAGAGTTTGCTATAAATAAAATATATATAATTTCTGGTGTTCAGTTTTTAAAACTGACAACTGCAACCATATAAAGCAGACCACACAGACTGTGTTATCACTAGAACTATGATTACAAGACTATAGTTCCACAATAAGCTGCTCCCAAGTTGTATAAGTTTCCTGTTAATGCACAACTATTTCTCTATTTTAGGGCATGTCACATAGGAGCTCTAAGGAAGTAGCAATATAATTTTTACCATTCTTCCCCCCTGCTTAGTTTTAAAATGGAGGCTGCTGGAGCCAAGCCCGTGCACCTCCTGTTGCTTCTTTTAAAGAAAAAAAAGGAAGCCCTGCTTTACATAGAAGTCCATGTACTTTTAAACATTAAAATAAGTAAATCTGCTAATCTAGGCTACCCCTGATAAATTATTGAGGTTTGCTCATGCAGTACAGCATATCATACCACGCTGCCAGCAACGAGTTGATGGCACCATCCCTGTTCCCAAAGAGCAGCCCGATCCTCACCAAAGGGGAAACTCCCAGAGAGGAACTTAATGGAATTAAAGCAGGCAGAGTCCTGCTTTGAGACTCTCTAAAACTGACAACTTACCAGATGGAGATATAGCAAGCAGAGTGGGCTTAGCAGAACACCAGGCAAACCATATGGAGAGGAAAAAAAGAAAGGCTGTCCCAGCAGCAAAACTAGTAAGGCAAAAAGTATCACTTCTGTCCAATTCAGAGGAGGAAAAAAAAAGGAAGGGGGCTAAAACTTAGCAGAAATTGCAATATACTGCTTTCTCTCACTTTTTTTTTTTAAGATAAGAAGAAAGGGTTGCCCAACCCTCCTCAGGATGAGCATGTGCCAGTGTATGCTGAAACAGAATAACTCTGATGACTTCCCAAGCGCCGCTGCTGAAAGGCTCTGCTCGCCCCCACAGGCTCTGCTCTGCTTCCCAGCAGGTTGGGGGCTGCATTTCCCAGGGAAGTGGGGCTGCCACTTCAGGGCTCCCAAACCCATGTACACCCACGCTGGGAGTGCACAGACCTCCGCATTCTTTCTCTGCTGAAAGAAGTGGTGAAAGCAGCATGAAGCGCCCTTGCTGCTACATACGCGTTTTACTGAAATTCGAGAAAAAAAAAATCCAGTAGAGGGAGAGTTGATTGATTCAGTCTCTTCCACAAAAAGGACAATAAGAAAACTTTTTTTTGTCTGGTTTTCATTTACCATTTGCTTTTAAAGAAGAGAATGAAGAGAACAATCAAAAAAAAAAATCTGGGTATTAATAAGAACCTAAAATGTTTTCCAGATATAAGGCTGATGACACAGTATGCTCAATATTGTGTTTAAAGTGCTCTCTCAAGGCATACACAAGAGTCTGGCTCTTGCCCTAACAAACGATCCCAATTCACCCTGCCCACCAGACCACTAGCTACTTTCCTCCCCTGCTGCAATCGCTCACCATTCGCCCAGAAAAATCTTACAGAAGAAGTTTCTTAAAGAGACCCCTGAGAGTTATTATTTTCAGTGAAGAAGAAAAATAAAACGCTGAATTTCCCTGCAAGATACAGCTTAGTTCATAAGTGCATT
This sequence comes from Crypturellus undulatus, assembly GCA_013389825.1. Classification (NCBI taxonomy): domain Eukaryota; kingdom Metazoa; phylum Chordata; class Aves; order Tinamiformes; family Tinamidae; genus Crypturellus; species Crypturellus undulatus. The sequence goes on from VWPW01026102.1 coordinate 1,239,866, forward strand.
TCCAGTGCATATTCTCAGCAGAAGCTGCTTGGAGCACTTCTAAGACCACGAGGCACACGAGGATCCCAGGGCTCGTCGCCACCGTGCTCCGTTCCATGGCGGCTACTAGACTGTTTTCTATACAAAATGGACTTAATATTTATTGGTGTTGAAGACGACTTTTAAAAAGCTCTCAACCTCGTGGAATTACCTCCAAGGTGCTTCCTGGCCCGTGCTGGGGCCCTCTGGGGCCGAATCAGAGGGACATGTGTCCCACTAGATGTCACTGTGGAGCCCCAGGGCCTCGAACAACTTTGCAATTTCACTGAGGGTGAAAAAACTCTATCAAAACCTTCAGTAGTTAAATTACTTTTTAAGCTTGGATAAACCATTTGTTATTGCCGATTTACAAGTCCAAACAGATAAAGCAGTAACTACATAAAATAGTTCTAACGACTTGCATGAACTTTTTCCCCAGACGTGAACAGTTAAGGGAATCTTAAACGCACGTTAAACAGTAAACGTGTTTGTGTGTACACGAGGATTTCCAGTTGACACTTCCCTTCCTGAGCTTCATCTCCGCACTACAGAGCTGAGAAGCAGTTCATAAACATGAAATTAAACCTATCACAGGTTGAATGAAAAGCCTACACAGCCCACTGACAACCCTATGAATATAAGGATCTCTCTCTAAATGTTAGCATTTTCTCCGTCTTAAGCACTGTGGGTATCCACTGCATTGAGGGGCAGCCTTAGCACCAGATATACACAGAGACCATGAGGGGAGTAGGATGAAGCTTTCAGGATCAACCCAAGCTGCACACTCGGCTTTTCCCGAGCTCACGCTTTACACGGACACAGTGGGAAGCAGATACGTGCCTTTAAATAAAACAACTTGTTAATCATTCATGAACCAACAGTCAACATTTCAGCAAAGGCCACAGCCTGGCAGCCTCTGAACCCTACCTCAACTCTGCGCTGTGAAAAGCAATCGCACCAGACTCCACCAGGCACGTTCCAATGCCAAAGCGCGCAGTGGCTTCTCGCATTTCTCATCACCTTAACTTTTAATGTTACCTTATATAAATGCCAGAAAACAACTGTTTAAAGCATGACTGCAGTGTTAGCTTTCAAACCATAAGCTGCTGGAATATGATTGTGCCCGTACCCACCAGCTTGAGCTGCCCTGCTGCCGTCGGCAGCCTTTCTGAATAGCAGGACCGTGAAGCTAAGAGCTTCTCTTTCATTAGCAGCAACCATGTTACTGAAAGTCACCAAAGTGACCAAAAGACAATACACACAAAGACACAAACACACACAAATCTCACCCTAATTCTCTTCAAGAGGTTACATGTAACATGTCCTGCTCACGGGGAAGAACAGGAGAGCAGGGACAGGGCAGGGCTGCCCCTCTGCAAGCCCAGCAGGACGACAAGGGCAACAGCAGACTTTGCCACAGTCAGAGGCAGAAAATTCCAATTTCCCAGCAACGGGGCTTATTGCCAAGGCCACTGTCTATTGAGTGAGGCCTGTGACTTTAATACCAGCTTTATTAGTCAAAAATGAGAGCAAACAGATCTGAAAAATGCTACGTTTTATCTTTTGTCAAGGGACGGTTGTAATAGGAAAGAAAGTCTTCAACAAAAATTAGCTGATCTGCTCTGCCCTATTCTTGCTCAGTCTATGTTTTTACAACCATGGGCAGGATCCCACTCTTCCTAACACATTTAGGAGCATTTAAAGCTTCCTGCGACACCCAACAGTAGCAGGGAAGTTTTCAGTGAGCCTCCCACTACTGCACAGTGAGAAAAACTAATTCCAAAAGCTAATTTAAAATGGGACTCCACAGCAATCCATTATGCAGTAACCTTCTCTGGCTAATACTTAGCTGCATAATTCAACGCGCAAGTCTAAGAAAAGCTCAAAAGAAAACAGTAAGTGTTATAAGCCTATTAATAGCTCAGTGAATTTAGGACAAGCCACACTAGTGCAAATATCATCTAACAGCTTTACAGTTTTGGTGTTCAGTTGATTTGACATTATAAAGCTACGTGGGGAAAAAAAAAAAATCAGAAATACATCCCTCAAATATATTTGCCTAGTAAAGCCATTGAACACTTAAATGGCTAAAATGACCCACTTAATTAGATACTCTCAATAAAGTAACCTAAAAAACAGCTATCCAATATTTTTTTCTCAGGTTAGAAATAATAAAACTATTTAATTTACTTTTGCTAATTAAATTTGGTTTTGGTCATTTTGCATTTTACTTTCATGGCAGAACTATGACTTTGTCCTAACTGCATGTGAAAAACTACTGAAATCACTTTAATGGAAACATTTCTATTAATATTTTGCTTTATGAAACTAGATTATGAAACAAAGTGTCTCAGTACACAGAACACAATGTCCTGCCAGAAAGAGCTTGTGCTACTTGAGCCACTGAAGTTCCCTCCTGCTTTAGCTCTCCCATACACTCCTGAAGTGGCCAAAATGTAAGTCTTTATCCAGTGATATTGAATGAATAAATAAATAAATAAAGCCTAGAAGCAGAGCAAAAAGGCTGCAACACCTTTTTGAGGACAATACTAAATAAAAACTTAATACAGTGAATTATTTGCCTTTCTTGGAGGCTGAACTTGGAACTCTTGGAGGTCCTGCACTTACTGCTCACGTTTATACACTGCCTGTAGCTGTCTCCACTAGAAGCACTGTTATATAGGGACTCAAGAGCTTTATGGCAAAAGAGGAGATATATAATTGATCAAAGCACTGCAATAGGGATGTCAAGTATTTTATAAAAAAAAGAAACAGAAATAAGATCTTACAATGAGAGCCTTTGTAAATCACACACAAAGATGACAGTGTTTACGGTGCTCATACTTTGCCACTCGCACATTCTGGCTTTTCCCTTTCATGAAAAAGTTTTTGTCCAAGGATATAGATGAAGCCGCTTTTCCTATACTAGCAAATTTAAATAACACTTAAATAAGCACTTTGCTTCATGTTTATACAAAAAGCTTACCCAGATAAGAAAAAAGCACCCAAATTTAACATATAGAGAAGTCAGCCAGTAAAACTCCACTCCTTTTTCACTCCCTCTGCTTTATCATTCAGACTTGATACTCTTTAGGAGACATAACACAGCATCCTTATAAACTCAGACAGCATCCTGAACAACCTGACATCCACATCTCAAATATCTAGTAATAGTTTAACACACTTTTTCCTCACCTCACAGCTTCTTGAAAGTGGCATAAAGTTGGTTCTATAATGCAGATATTTGAGGAAAACTAGCAAAAACAGGGTTTTTTTGACTTATACTTTAACTGATGTCAATTATTGACCTGAAATTGAAGCACATGTTCGAATGCAAATTTGTGAAGAATAAAACTGTTCAAGTATCACTGTGATATCTAAGGATTATTTTCTATAAAAGCTATTACATTAAGAAGTGACAGAAAGATACACCTTTTCTCCAGTAGAAAAAAAACTGTCATGTTACATCCCTGCAACAGCTACTGCTCCTCTGAAGCAGCAGGATTCATGACTGCTTCCCTTACAGCTGCCTAACACTCCCAAGCACCTGGAAGAGTTCTTCCACTGGCAAGAGAAAATGTACAAAGCAGAAATGGTGACAATGAGGTGTTTTACAGTGACTTAACTTTCTCCTTTGATTGGCATTTTTTCAAAAGGAGCTCAAAGCATTTTAAGCACAAAAAGGACCTCAGGGCAAGAGGGGAGTTTCCCCCTGTGGTTCTGCTGGTCTCCAGCAGCCTGCAGGGAGCCTGCCCAAGCACAGGCAGTGCAGCCCGCAGGGAGCTTCTTGCTTACACGGTCACTTTGTGTGCTCCAGAATCACATGCAGTACTTGGACAACGAGGTTCTTGGTTAATAAACAGCTCTGTGATTAAAAAATGCATTTTTTTTCAGTGATACGGGCTATCACAGGAGCACAAGTTCCCTCGTTGCTTTACACTGTGTTTGAGCAGATCAGTGCGAAGCCTGTGGAAAGTGCAGATGAGAAAGTGAACATCACCTCTGACAGGATCCCCATGTTACTGAATAGTTGCTGAAGCAAGGAGCGCATTCACAAAGTCGAAAAGCACAGCTTGGGATCAGCCTTGTGACCACCAGTGCAGTTAAATGGTTAAATTAACTAAGACCACTTAATTTATCACCTCCCCCACCCCAAATACAAGGCTTATTAGAACAGCAACCATCGCAGTCTATTTGAAAGAAAAGAGCCACTAAGAAGTTGAGAAAAATAAACAATGCCTCATTTTCCAAATATTTAAATTTTTTTTAAAAGGGAAAGAAAACAATTTGCGAGACACTTCTAAAACACAGCAGTCATCAATTCTGCAGAGGGGTATTCAATTCCAAAAGCTCTGCAAGAAAATGCAGAACTCCCACAGCATTTACTTACAGCTGTTGTCCTTTCACTCTGCTGCAAAAGCAAATTTCACTTGTGTAAAATTCTGCTTCAGAAAGCCTTGTGGCAGCAAGATCTGCAAACACTTGTTACACTAATATTTCTTTGTCAGCCATTAGCAGAACTCCAAGACATTCTGCTGAACTTGTCAACTGCCAGGTTTCACAATTTCAGAGAACACTGCAGCTACAAGTCATTGCTGATATTCAAATGCTATGACAAATTCTGCTGAACGCATGTATTTACTGCTATACTGAAATGGATAATAAAAAGTAAAATCTAGTTATACACATAAGAGGGATGGGAAATAATGTATAGCATGAAATGAGGTACTAGAATAATTCATGTTAGCTTAGATTGCTAGGACTAACAAGAGCACATTGTGTTGAGTGATGAGTGGGCATCCTCCCTGGCCGGGCACTCGGGCAGCTGCTCCCCCTACATCCACCTCGCAGAGCTCCCACCTCAGTACCTGCAGCTATTGCCAATCCCCCAGGGTGAGTGTCCTGATTAGGGTCTCACTGAGTAAGAAGTCGCTTCAGAAGACAGCTAATATAGCTATTTACAGAAACTTTTGTTTTTAAAAAAACATAATAAAATAAACATCATGAGAAGCGAGTTTCAATAGGACAGCTTATATACTGAGAACAACATCAGACAGATGCTTCAAGCATCCCAAATCACTGCACAGCTTCCAAATATGAGTTGAAGTGCCTTCTTTTACACAGAGTTATGTTTGCTCTGAATCCCTCTGCAAGCTAAAAATCAAATTAACACACCCAAAGTCTGGAAAAGTTATGACAGAAATGTTTCATCAGGTAATTCAGTTCCTAACATAAAGCAGATCTGGGTCTGCGCATTTTGAGTCTCAGGATGCAGTTGTTCGTATAGTCTGTAGACAAAGCCACCATTTTTTCCCTTACTTCTAATCTTGGACAATTTATTCCACAGCTGCCCCTTTTAAACACAGAATATTCACTATACAATGATAATTAAAAAAAAGCTTTCCTTTTTTTCTTTTTTTTTTCTCCTTCCTGAAACTGTCTGGTTTTCTGGTTTGCATATCTTACCACGAAGGGAAGCCAAGAGAAGAGTAATCTCCCGTTTCACCCGCGCGAGTTGCCCTAACTCCCCCTGCACACAGAAGAAGAATTTCCTTGGTGCATAAGGGAGGCAGGAGCCACAATGACACTCCTGCTTATACCCAAAGTTCAGCGGGTGCTTTTGCTAATTCAGTTCATGGCACCAGATTAGTGGAGCCCGCAGTTCAAAGGACCCAGCCAACAATTCACTGTTTAGAAAACACAAAGAAAAAAAAATATTCCTGGGGTGTGGGGGGGGGAGGAAGGTTACTAATACAATTTTAGAATCCAGTTAAGCTCGTGGATGGGGACAGGCAAACCAAGGGAACAACCTCCTTAGCAAGTTGCTCCTGCAGCCTCCAGGGCACCAGCACTCAAGCAGGTTTTGAAGCGGCTAAGTGTTTGTTGCTGTTTTAGGAGTTTGCAAAGTCATTAAAGAACCAGAAAGGGCCTTTAAGTGCCCTCCTGGCTAAGGAGGGAGGAGGCAGGAGCTTCCCTGCTTGTAGGTAGCTTGGCTGCTTCAGGTTGGAGGGAGGCTGGGAGATGGGCAGTCTTCCAGCAGGTAAAAAAGGGAACCCTTTTTTGAGGCAGTGAGAAGCAGAGACTTGCGAATTTCTGCTAGGGACAATAAATAATTATTTTAACCTTAAAAAGGTTTATAGAGGTATGGGGGGGAAAGTAGACAGGGTAAAAAGAATAAAACTTCAGAAGGGTTTAATCAGGAAACTAGGACAGTCTTACTGAAGCGCTGTTGGAAAGCAGGGTAGGCCGCAGCTTTCAGGGGAGGTTTTTGCTTGTGTCTCAGTGCAGGAAGAAGGGCCGCATCACCTAGTCTTCTCCATTTTTACTATTCTTGGAAGGTTTCCACACATTTTTAGCCTTTATTCTGAAGGACAGCACATTTTCATCTCAAGTTAGAAGCAGAACAGGAAAAGCTATTGAAAATGTACAGTAAGAAGCTGCTTTATTGTACACATAGGCACAATGAAATGCTGAGCCCAGGTTCTTGCTTTTTCAGAGGAAAAATGTTCAGGAACAGGTAAGTCAAGGAACCTGACAGTCAGCACACCTAGAAATTCAGCTATTGCAGAGACCGGGACACGAGGTAGTTGTTTGCCAGGGAGGCAGCCTCCAATTTGGGTCATGCAGAAGGTTTCCATGAGCCTGCTGGGAAACTACAGAAATAAAAAAAAGCTTATCACTTCTGTCCCAATGCATTTCTTGATATAATTGTAATAATTAGAATGGAAAAGGACACTTTTGCCACAGTTGTCAAGAGAGGCAGAATAGAAAGTACAGTCAAGGACAGAACTAATACCTATTCTTAGCTATGCTAAGCTGCAGGCTTCAGTTTTTCAGAAAAGGGGAACAACAGAATGCCTACTTCTGGTAAAGTCACAAAACCTCTTTATATTATTAATTTGTACCAAAAAAATAAAAAGAAAAAAGGGATGAGATGATCGGAATATCTATCTAAGGCTGTATTTTCACTTCAGATTTCCCTGGTCTAGCAATACTTACAATAAGTTACAATCCAGAAAAATCATAAGACATTCAGGAACATAACAATAAAGAACAGAGAGATTTACTTCAAAAAGCTGGAGACTATTTTCTTCATTTTGGAGCAAAATTGACATGGACAAGGCAAGAAGCTTCCACACTACATTCATGCCTTTGGTGTCAGGCACTCCAGTATAACTCAGAGCCAATAAATAAATAAATAAAAGTCAAGCTGCTCGTATGTCACAGAGAAACATAACCTCATTTACTCAGTCACTCCAACTCTATCATGACTGCTGTCCTGTTCAGCAAAATGGTTAATCAAAAAATTTAGTGAGATGGCAGCGAAAGAAACGAGGCGGAGAAATCGCACTTCCCTGTGCCAAGTCGGCATGCAGATTTTTCAGAACAGATCCGTGTGTGTGCTTTAAGACAATCACAGAGCACTGTGAAATCAAGCCTGTATTAAAAAGTTTTCTAGCAAGAATTTAAATCACCTGAAACAAAATATTGAAGCCCGTCAGACAACTTAGAAACATCTGTACTCAAATTATTCTTCCTTAATTACATACTATAGCTTCATGACCACCAGTAAGGGAGTTGTTAAATCAATTCCCAGTTATAATTTGCAAAAAAAAAAAAAACATGAAACCTGAAATGATAGGTGGTAGCCTGCATGCCCTGCATACCCACGTGTTCGATGCAGAACAGTCTTACTGAGATTCATGGCCATTTACCACTGCAGCTTTCTCAGCTGCAGCGCTGACAGGAAACTTTATGTCACTCGTTCTCCCTGAGAAGTTACAAAATGTGAGTTGTTTCATCACTCACATATTTGTGATACTAACTACAGCTCTTGCAAACAGAGTAACCCAGGTTTTGGGAGGTTGGAGGGGCAATCTGAAATATTCTGTCACTTCAGAACTGGTTAGCTGCATTTTTTCTGGGTCAGATATGAAACAACAGAAGAGCCAAGGGCAGAAGGGGCTCTGGAGAGCAACTCTTTAGCCCAAGAGCCCTGCTGAGGTTCTGAGTGGCCGCAGGACCAGTGAAATCAGCTGGCCCAGCTCCGTGCTCAGCACAGCTCTTCACTCGGTCCTTCTCGCAGCTCTTCCTTCAGCCAGGACTCGCCATGTTTCAGCTGTGCCCATTGCCTCTAGTTTTGTCACTGAGCATCCCTGGGAAGATCCATCTGCGTCGTCATCACTCGCTCCCCTCGGGAATTTACTACACATGGATAATATCCCCCTGTGCCTTCTCTTCTCCAGGCAGAACGCTCCCAGCCTCTCCTCACAGGACAGAAGCTCCAGGTCTTTAATCACCTCTGTGGCCTTTAGTGCAGCCACTAATCAACAATGCTGTGAGCTACTGCGATTGAAAAATGAACCATAAAAAGAGCACAGCGCATACAGTGTGTGGCAAGTTACTTTACAACCTTTAAAGAAGGATTGGAGATGGACTGGAGACAATGTTACATGCTTTAGAAAACTATTTCCAAAAAGCAAAGTGCATACCAAAATATTAAAGGAATAATAATGAATGGATTTCTCAGCAGTGGACTAACCCCCCTTCCCAGAAGTTCTGTGTAACAACACATCCTCAAAAGCCTGAAATAAATCCAAATATCTAACACACACACACACACACACAAAACAAAACAAAAAAAGTCTTCCTTGGCTTAGAGGTTTTATTCAGAAGACCACTCTATCCTGTGCTCTGGTACATTTTACAAAAGGTATGTTGACTAGTTTTGGACAGGCAACCATATAGTTTAGAGGTTTAACACCATGAGACAAGAGGCATATGCCCTGAAAAACGCTTGACTTTAAATAAAAAAAAAGCTTTTTAAGAATTAACAACTCCTTAAAGTTTTCAATAACCAAATTGAAGATGTATATTTAATATTCTGGCTCCTCCAATCTACTAAGAAAACACCTTCACTTTAGCATTTCCAACTGTGCTTTGCCATTAAAACCTCAAAGAAAGGAAGGTTAACAGCACAGAAGCACAGCTAAATTTCCCATAACATATTTCAGTATAAAAAAAGGATATAGATTTGATGACTCTGTTCTACTGCACCCAGTTACTTCAAGTATCATTGACTTTGTGATATCTTTCAGTTCTGACACTGAAAATAAATAAAAAGGTACAAACCACAAGCCACAACCTCACATTTGGCATCCTAATTTGAAAAGTCTTATTTAAAGGCCTGCAGCTATCTGTCCATTCAACATAAAATGTTGCTTTTGCCACAGAAATCAACCAAGTACACAAACAAAAAATGAGGGAAAACACCTCATTCCAGTTTTCCATGTTGATAAGTGTCAACATTGGATCCAACCCACTGCATAACTGTCAACAACTACCGCTAATTAAATGCTACCAGAAATACCTGCACACATTTGTAGGTCCTTCTCAAACGGAGCTGCCCTGAGATGGAAGATCCCTTACAAAGATTCATAACGAAGAGGCACAGCCTGCCAGTAATGCCAGGGAAATGCATGTATTTGGGATCCATCCCCAAAGGATGCCTCTACCTGTTCTGATCATCCCAGAAAGGGGCTCTCCTCTCCCCACCAGGGGCCCCATAAACGGCAGCATCTTGGTATCCCGCATGCTGATTCAGGCACTGCCTGCAAACCAGGCGCCTTCCAATGAGGAGCGCACTGCTGGGCTTAAAAAACTCTCTCAAAGCCTGGCTCCAGAAGCAAGATCAGACTCAGAGCTGTAAGAGATAAATGAACTAATGCAGCTGCAAGGGAACCAGATCCTGCAATAAAAATGGGATGCTTTATTCGCTGCCACATTTCTGTCCACACCACAGACAGCTAATACTGTCTAGCCAGCATCAAGCTGCCAAGCAGGAAAACCAAGTGCCCTCCTCTGTGACTAGAGTGACTGACTAGTTGCACAAATTAATAAAAGAAATAGAACAAGGTAACGCAGCTAAACTGGTTTTCTGCCATGTAACACCAGCTTTCATTGTGTGCACCTGAAAATGAAGATCTCAAGGTAGTGGAGGTCTATTCCAATTCAACAGTAAAATGAAAAAGATGAAACTGCCACATAAAATACAGACATACATTGCCTCTAAAGTAGAAGAGAGAGGAGCGGCAAAAGACCTACTTGCTACCAGCCCCCTCTGGAAGCTGTTGCTGAGCGTCTGAGTGACCAGCTCCACAGAAGCATCCCCATCTATGGCACACACCAAATCAAAGCATTTCTCAAGTGACAAGGGGGAAAATAGGAGGAAAAACCTTACCAAAAATGGAAAAAATCTTACCAAAAATGTTTTGGGACTGAACTAAAATTTACAAGATCTTTTGACAAATTAAAAACAAAATTACTTTTAAAAGGAAGAGAAGCCAGGAGGTTACCAGCATTTTGCACAACAAGAATAGGACAGATGCATTCCTGTGTATCAGGCGCGGGAGTGTAGAAAACGCTGTCAAACTTCATTAGGTGGACTGTTATGCTACTTAAAATTACTAAAACATTCCAGACTTTTTTTTTTTTTTTTAAAGACTTCCCTATGCAATACAGCAAACCTCTTAGCAGCAGGTTGTAGCTGAGATGGCAGGAATTTGCTAATAGTTCCGTGCTGATTAAGCAAGCGGGTGCCCTCGCGCTCACTGCAGCGAACTCAACCATCCCCCTGGCCCCTGAATCACAATGCTGTGCTCAGCATTCAGGGGATCAGCTAGGACCACAAATCGTTAGAGAAGGTTCTCATTGAAACAGCAGGAATAATGAAGTGTCTCTATCCACCAGGCTCTTGGGAAAACCGCTTTGGAGAGGGCGCATGCAGCGGGATCTCTGTGCTGAAGGTGCACAACAAAGCCCAGGATGTAAAGCTCTTCCTGAAAGCTGACAGAGAGCAGCTGCTCAGCTGCACAAAACACACAGGGTAAAGTGGAAGCTGAACTTGCCTGTAGTCTCCAAGGAAAGTATATACGAGGGTAAAGAGCATGTTATTTTTCTACTACACTTGACAGTAAACCATGTGCCCTTAGACTTGTTTCATTTGTTGACATTTATTTCAGGAGTTATCTGAAGGAGCTTATCTTTAAATATTTTTCATTTGTTCAAGTACTACCATTTGTGAAAAATGAGATGATTTGCCAGGAGTAAACAGAAAGAAAAAGTACCCAAGATTTTAAAGTATTTAAAAATGCTTTACAAAAGCATTTTGACACATACACAAAAAGTATTTAAAACTGTCATTGATTTCCATGCTTCTTTGAAGAGAGACTTCCAGCGTACGCATGGCGTTTCTCTAGGAAGGCAGACACTGGTACCTGCAGGCATTTGTGGAGGTCAAGGCTCTAGGTCCTATGGTGGTCAGTAGAAGGACTAACAGAGCTGCAGTTTTATCACCCAGGCACTCAGAAAATGTCACTGTTGTCATTAAATAAAGTTTATTATTTCCACTGGTGACTGTTAGAGGTCTGCTGTTCAGACACAGCAATACCAAAAGTGTAAAACATACATTTTCTATATTTTAATAGGCCTTACAGTAAGATTATCCACAAAGTCTTGCCTTCACAGGAGGTACAACTGAGTATATGTGGTGATTGCCTACATTTTTTGCAGTTACACTTGGTTACTAGTATTTCTGCTTATAGAATTTCATTGAACCTGGGGAGTTAGAAGATGAGCAGAGTGGCATAAAGCCCACGTAAAAACACCAAAAATACATATTACTGCAGCCAGTGAGCAGGACTCGGCGCAGCCCGAGCCACGCGGCTGTCACTCCTCCCAGGAGACAAGGAACATGGCAGGGAGGTTTCCCACTGCTGACACATGTGGGCACTTCGTGCGCTATCACATGGCCATTCAGGAGCAAAAGTTGTAACGCTGCTTGTGGCCACACTGTCACACCACAGAAATGAAAATCCAGCAGCAGCAAGAAGTTAAAAATATCATTTGAACCTACACCACTTTTGTCACTCCTAAGCATACCTTACTGGAATGCTTAGAATTAAAAAAAAAAAAAAACTCACTTGAAAAGGATTTGGGAGCAGACACTGTTCAACATGGCTCTGGCTGCCTGTTGGTCAGCTCTTTACCCCCACATCAACACTGAAGCAATATACAGTACAATAAGTATTTTCACACACTATTCAATTTTTAACACATGTAAGTACGATTTCAATTAATGTGGGTAATCATTCAGCTATTTAAAACTGGATGTTAAACTCCCACTTACTTGTGTTCATGATATGGCTTGTGTTCAAAACAAATTTAAAACATCTGTACTTGAAATCAAAACTTTCACACGGCAAATTTCAAGCAACAGTCAATAGCCAAGTCTCTATCTTTAAAAATCACTTGCCACACATTAGTGCATTCTCACTCTACGACACAGTGGGTTGCATGATGGATAGCAAGAAGTATAGAAAGTGCAAGAAAGTGATTAGGAAACAACTCAGAGCAGTGACTACTGCTTAATATTCAAAGGAGACTTCAGTATTTTAGGACACTGCATTTCTTGGTCAACCTATGCAATTAGAATTTTTTTTCCCCCTCTTTTGCAACATTTTAGATTTGTGCTTAAGTTTCTGAACAGGAAAAATAATCATTTTGGACACCAACATCCATGCTAAAAAGGAAACTGCTAATCAATCTTACCTCCCTTTAATGAGGTTTATAAGGAAGACACCAGGTATTTGTATAAACAAGGTTTACAGCTTCACTGGAAAAGCATTTCAAAATTAAACTCATATTATAAATTAGCTTTTAACAGGTTATTAAACTGGCTGCTTATATTGTCACCTGCAGTATACACATGTACTCAGCTTTTTAATTTGTGTGATAAAGTTTCCAAATAAATCACAAGATTTTCACATATATTAGTGACTATCATTTATGTTTTCAAATATATGGAAACAGGGAATTGAAGGACAAAATATCTCAAGCTGTTGTAAATTCAGAAGACACTGATTCCACAATGGATTTGCTCCCAAGCACAACACGGGTTTTGAAATTGTGTTAGGGCTGCTGAACACCCCTACACACACACACACACACTCATATGCACTTTAGTGACTTAAGTGGAAACATCTGCTATTACATGATGTTCAACCTAATTTTCTAGTAATGAAGAATCAGGTGCAAAGTCAATACTCATGCCAGACAGGACATGCACACATCCATTTAAGTCAAGATCTCAGTTTCAAATTCTGAAAGGTTTTAAAAGACATAATGGGATGAATAAAATAAGCACTAATAGCTCATACATGTAGATAAGAGATCCTTAATCTTACTTTGCTCAAATTTTGATAATTACCTCTATCTGCTGCTGAAGGCTGCACACACACAAAAAAAGCCTACAAATAATTAAGTTATCTTGCTTCTACTTTTTTAATTTTCAACTTTTAAAATTGCTAGAATGGACTATATGATGACTCAAGGTTTCACATTGTGATTCCATTTTGTGAACTACACAGAACAGTAAGACAAATTGTTAGAAATACATCCAGCCCACAGCGTATAACCTGGAGAAGTTGGTAGATTTTTAAGATCACTTTTCAGCTTTTGTTAAACGTAGAAATGAAGAAGCACATTTTTGTACTATTAAAGATTACTATCTCAAAACCCCAGAGACACTCAGTCATTTTACTCAGCAACAAGATGTACTGGCTGAAGCAGAACTGAGCAATAATTCTTACGACAATCTAAACCAGGTTGAATCTTCACCCCACCCCCCCGCACCTACCAGAAATTGCTCTCTGGTTGTACTTAGTCCATTTCCTACTTGCAGGCACTTTGCTGGCTCTCCAGTTTAGGGCAGAAAACATGACACTCGGCCATGCATTTGTGTACTCTTTCTTCCCCTTTACTTTCCTTACTCTAGCAAGAATCTCTTTCACTTTTAAGAACGCAGTTATTTCCATAATTTAATATTCAGATTAAATAAAGTACACTCCCGTCATTTTGTTTTGTATTTCAAAAATAAAATAGATTTTCAAATAAACTAGGTCTTCAACTGTCACTTTTTTCAAGGAAATTAGGTATTAAGCCAGTATTCTTCCCCTATGAAAGAGATAATAAAAATACCCAAACCCAGTTTTCTGTATTTACTGTAGAATGTGTTAGAAAGACACTTCAGCCCAGATCTAACTGTACAAAGGACCATGATGAAGCCTGTCTGCAGGATGCAAATCACAGCTTACACCATAGCACGTGACAAAGCAAAGCAGTATTTTCTGGAGGCATTGTGAGAAAATGAAGTGAGAGCAGGAAAACAACATGAAATTCTTCAGACCAGCTGTAGATACCATTTTTAAACAGCCTCTCAAGCTACAATGATCAGTTTTTCCTCTTCATCCCAGCTGACTGCCTAGGTAGCCATTACCTACCGCCAGTGTGAGCAACTCAACCTTCAGCGAACAATAAATAAGAAGTTAAAGGTAGATGAAGCTTCCAAGCCAAAGGCAGACCTACCATTTGGTAATGCAGTTGCTACAGATGAACTAGAACAAGACTCTCATTGCAGAATTTAGGGCTTTTTAGTTATCTGCTTTAGTTTTACTTAATAGATTTTCCTGAGCACAGCTACAAGGCCTAGTCAAGGCAGCACTGTTCCTAGGAGTGTGACATGATTTGGCTCTACGATTTCTGCACACTGAATGAGCACGTGGAAATCACCTTGGCCTATTATACAATATTAAAAAAAAATCCTTAACAGTATTGACTACATTTGTTACAGGGAGCAAACTTAGTACAAGAAGCCAAAGGAAAAGTCACAAAACAGCATAAAAAGCAACCAGCTATAGGAAGGGTTAATGCAAGGGCTAATTCTCACTGGCTACTGAAGACTTTTTTCCTACTGAAAAGGAAAATAACTAAATAAATAAATCTTTCCTCAGAAATCAAGCACCAGGAAAGAAATTGCCAGTGAAACTCCTCGTTTCTTCCTGAAGTTGAAGACACAGCTGCAACAACCTGCTGGAAAGCAATCCACCTCCAGCCCTCATATATGCTATATTTAAGAACATATGCTCAACATTTCTATAAAATGAAGCACAGAAGAGATGCTGTGCAGTTTTTAATGCATGCCAAGTAAACAACAAAATTACAGGAAAATTTCTCTTTTGGAACATAACCACCCACACTTTACTGTAAGAACAGAGCGGGGAGTTGAAACAGAGGTTGGTCTCTTAAGGCACGGAAGGAAACCAGGAATGTAGTCCCATGAACTGGCAAAGATGAGAGGACAGAAAGCAAGAAAGCTGAGGGCAGCAGCTCAAAACATGAAGGCAGCGATGGACAACCAGTCGGGATCCATTAAATGTTCGAATGCCCCTGGGAAGGGGGATAAAGATGGATAAGACATCATCTGGGACATGTGTCCCCTAACCCCCCTTTTCCCACCACATCAGAGAGCGAGGGTTATGTCTCAGGAAGCTACTGGGCAGGAGGGCACTGGGTGCAAACAAGGGGCAAATTGGTACCAATAGAGAGGCCCCACTCTGAAACCTCGGGGAACTGCTGCAGCAGAACTGCTGGCCTTGGCAGTTGAACTGGTTATTATGGTCTGCTCAGANAAAAAAAAAAAAAAAAAAAAGATGAGTACACATGTAGATATACTCCCCTGCACCTAAAAGCACCATGCAATTATGCATGACACAGACACCAACTAGCTCCTTGAACTGGATGCAGATAACGAGGAATTGATACGGATAGTGCTAAATGTGCTGACGGATCCTCAGGAGAGCCCAAGAGCCTCACTTTCCCAGAGATCAAAGCCTCTTCTAAAACAATAAGAATAACCTATCAAAAATCTCTTCCTGAATGCTTCAGGAACAAGCAATGACTAAAAGCAACATGGTGTGAAGCTTCTGTTGGAGCACAATGCATTTTTAAGTAACAACCTGGTAACTTATCAAGCTATCTGGAAGAGAAATGTGTTCCCAGCGCTGTCACATACACTGAAAAGTTAGCTGAGGGTAAGGAAACTTTTTGGCCAAGTTTTATTTATTTATTTTTAAGTCAGGCATAATATTTTGTCAGTGTTTGTCTATACTAGCACATTTGTAGCAGAAGTTTATGGTTATAAGTGATTCTAAAAAGACACAAGTGCCTTTCCCCGTGGGAAAAATCTTCCACTTGGGAGATTTGCAGAACTTTCCACTCAACTATTCCTTCCTACCCAGCTGGTTATAAAGAAGCACGGCCTTTGCTACCAGTATTTACACACTTGGTCACAATCTGCTTAAGCCAGTGCCAGTCCTTTCCAGTGCTGCACTGGCAATAAATATTTGTCGAGCCGTGTGGTGCCGAGAACAGCAGCGTGCCCCAACTGCAAGGTACAGCAGGAAAGCAAAAGAAAGATGACAGCTTCTTAATACTGGCCACTACCAAAAACATACGTAAAGCTTCACTTTTCAGCAGTGAGCTTAACAGAGGGAAACTATTTAGCTTAACTGGATGATCTGAAAACCACACAAAAGCCTCAGGCAAACTATTTAAAATGGGAACCATCAAAACTGTGTTAATTAAATTTAAAAAGTCATATGTAAGATTAAAGATGGGTGGCGGTAAATTCCAATGGTGAAGTTTGATTACAATGAGAAGATGAAGCCAGATAACAGTATCAAAAACTCAACATAGAGCAATAAACCCAGTCCACTCAGACAGGTGTCCATGTGCCAGCCTTTGCTTACAAAACCCTAATGCTTATGCAATGTGCTGCCTACATAATCAGGAGCTCTCTGCATGCAGCGCTACCTGGGTACCTACTGGAGCGAAACATTTTTGCATGGTTCTTATCCAAACCTTTGGCACCAGCCCAGTGTTCAATAATTGCTGCTTCTCCCACACTCTGTATCTTTCTGATCGCAGCAACACACCTTTGCAGGGCATCAGGCTAAGGACTAGGAAGAACCAAACACCCTCAGTGGGAGCTGCCCAGGAAGGCCTGGGAGATCCATGCTGTCCTCCCAGCTGTATTCTTAGTCCCACTGCATTCACAGCTCTGATGCCAGCTGAGGCACAGGGAAGGGCTCTCTTCTTGGTAACCCCAGATAGATTCTTCCCCTTCCACAGAAGTCAACCCTGTAACACAAGTAAACTTTTAATATTCACAACTTCCTGTGGTTATAATTTCTAGAGTTTAGCCAGGTGTTGCATAGATATTGTATTAATGTACTACTGGATTCTTGGGAACTAGCTTAAAAGCCAGTTAATTACACGTCAAGACAGACTAAATTAAAAATTAGTAAATATAATCTACCACAAGATTTCTCTTACCATCACAGAAGTCTTCTGAAATACTTAACCACCATCAACTCTTACTACACTGGAAAAAGACCCTTTGTCAATGTATTCAGGCTTAAAATTAAAACTGATGCAAGAACAAGATGCCTTTCTTGGATCATGTTGTTTTTTTAAACGTATCCAACAAGACACGTCAGAAAAATAGCAGCTGTTTGGACACTAGGTACACATAGATTTGGTTTTCCTTTTTTAAGCGCAAACGCCGTTACTATTCCAGAGAGAACAGCCTGTCAAAGACGTGTTGTGCGTTTTGCTCTGCCCAGTCATACGTTCCCCACCATTCAAACAAGTGATGGTTTCTCTAACATTCTACAAATTAACAGCAACCTTGTTTAACATGCAAGCACAGCAATATTAAACAACTGTCTCGATAATAACTAGGGATAATGGCATAGAATATAATTGTTTACATTCAGCTACGCGATGTGTAAGAAGCAGATATGATCCCATACTGAACAAGGATGTTTATGTTTATTGCAGAGCAGGTTTGAGTTTGTTCTATGTCTGCAAGTTCCCAATAAAACTGATAGACAAGCTGCCCACAGAGAAACCTCCAGCATTTCCAACTGCTTTAATTTAGGCAACAACCTGCCAAAACATCAGCTCGTTTTTCCTCACACTCCTTTTCTATTTAAGTGTTTACCTTCCATAAACATGCTGCTATTACCAATGCTAAGGAGGTATTTTGTGCTACCTAAACAAAGGCAGGTGGGACAGTAGAGTTTGTCTGGGTTGCAATCCAGAAGCCTTAATTCCACTCTTAAATCATTATTCTACGAGTAGCACAACTGGAGCTTCACTCGAGCTATTAAAAATTCTACCAGAGTCAGAAGCAGAGGTAGAAAGTACTTATGAATGGAAGCTGATGTCCAGGAAGTTCTACTTCTTCCTTTTCTGCATGAAATTAAAGTAAACAGGTGTAGAAAACATCAGAAGACTGTTGGCACTTGTAAGATTTTAATTGTGCTCTTGACCTGTGGTCCAGTTCTGAACTCACAGCCTGCTTGGTATACACAGTCTTGTTTTATGCCTTAAGCAGCTGAACACTCTGACACCAGTTTTCATATCAGCTTTAATACAAGCTGCCAACTGCAACCACATTCCCCGCCTCCCAACCCCCCAGATTATGACTTTTCCACAATCACCTGGTGTCAATAATGTTTGTTTTCTTAAAAAAGGAGGACAATCTAATTTGCAGAAGGGAAATTCGGAGGAGCATACGGGCTATAGGCAGCCTTAGTGGGACATGGAGCTTTCTCATTTGAGAGCAACCAATTACTCACTCTGACAGAGACAGTTAGCTGCCCACTGCCTTTCACGGTTGTTCCACAATAAAAAGATCTAATCAAAAACAGCCCTCTTGCAAACTCAAGTTATCCAGACCTTCTAGTACAGAGAAAGAGGGCAGGGAGGAATGGCAGGAAAGAAGCTTTTGGAAAATGTTTTTTCTGTGAGAAAAGGCTTTAATAGTTTCCAATATAATTCATAAAACATTTAAGGTTGGTTTGGATTCTCCCAACAGTTACTTGAGAGGGATGAGAGGAAGAGGAACCCCAGTGTTAGCACTTCACAAAATTCCTTCAATTACAGAGCTTTAATATATACTACCACTGCAAGACCTACAGAAAAGTCTGCAAAAAATTTTCAGTTTCATTAAGCATAACTATTTTATATGGCAAACCGTTAAAAAAAGTGCATTTCTTATCATAGATGCTAATTAAATCTGAGGCCTACAAAGCCAGTAGTCATTCATTTAGAAAGTTCATATTTGACCAACTAGAATGATCAGTCAAATCATTAGTGTTAGACTATCAACTAAAAGGCAAGACTTGCAGAAACACAACACCTTAACCGGGCAAAAATAAAGTTACAGCAATGCCCAGAGAAGCCACAGACGTAAAAGGAAAGGAGCTCCATTTGCAGGCTCCTTACTACTCAGAATTAATCAAAGCAAAACAGTCATCCTCGTGATAATCCCCTTTAGTGCTTCACAGTTTATGCAATAGTCAATTACTAAAGAGGATGAAAGAACAATCTTTGCAAATAGGTCACTGTCTATATTTATAATGATTAAAAGCAGCCTGCTGCTAGAACTATCTTTTTAATAAGCATAAAATAGTAACATTAACTGAGTACAAATATCTTCAGGTTTTATATACTCCATGTCTTTCACCACAAAAGAGAACACTTATCCTCACCAGAAACAATACTTCAGGTCAGCTATGAAATAGGTATCTAATACCTGCCTGTTAACTATTTTATCTATCCTGTAGCACCACTCTTACATTCTCCTGTGAGGAGACCACACCTTTCTCTCCCCTCTTGGCATGACTACCAAACTTATCCAGCTCTCTCTGCACATTCTCTCTCAAAAAATTAATAGATTTTTACCTCCAAGCACTGCCCACAGTTCCTTTTCAGGACCATTTTTATTTTCTCCTAGCTTTGCTTCAACTCCTTTTCCCCTGGGGAATTAGGAATGCCTCATTACAGAATCAGTTCTCCAGGACAAATTATTCCAGATTTCCTACTGCCCTAACCTCACAGATGCTTCTCAAGTACTGTCCAACCTCAGCTACAGAGCTCTTCTCTCAGTCTCGTTCTGTCCTAATGTTAGCCTCTGAAGCCCATTTTCTGCCCTTCTGACATCTGGCACCACATAATTATCTCCGCCTCTCCTAAAATTCAAGTCACAAGTGATCATTCGATTCTGAGGGCAGAATGCTTTATGCACCAGAGTGGCACACAGCTCTTGGCATTTCTCTGTATAGAAGGACATGAGTGCTCATACCCACTTCTGTTCTCTTGACTAGGTCATTTGCTCATATCTTCCATCAGCAAATTCTTTTGCTCTCCCACGGTCACCTCTCTACTCTTCATTTCATGCAAGATTTCAGCTGCTAGGAAAACCCGTTTCTTTGTGCAGTACATTGGAGAAAATGGGTCCTTGAGCATTTCCACAGCCAACAAACCTCTGAGCTAGAGGTTGTCCAGCTACAGAAGCTGCACTTTAATCCTGGAAAAGATTTGTAAAATAATCTTCAGAGAATAACAACCGTTTCTTAGGATCATCTTTTCATAATACAAGCACTCCTTTGCATCTCATACATTTGTACACAGGATACCAATAAACACCACTAAAGGTTGGGCTAAACATCAATATTATCCTCTCAGACTAAGCCGCTCCTGAGTTTCACAGCTGTCTAGACGCAGAGCCACAGGGCTCATTCAATTTAAGGTTTTCTTCTCCAAAAGGACGCAAATGCAAGACATAGGTTCCTTAACTCTCCATCTGCCCCTGTATCTGCTCTGTGCTGGCATCAACACTGTCTATGAACTATGCGTTATGTGCGGATAAAATTTTCTGCCTACACAAAGATATTAAGGTCATCTAAGCTTCCACTCCTACAAATCTAAGACAAAATGCTACTGAAATTTCACTGTAATTTGCCTTCCTTTTTTTTTTTTTTTTAAAGAACACAGACTGCATGAAACTCAATTCTACAACAGGCGGGATGCATAGAGGTCCACAGTCGGCTTGACCTGCAGAGGGAAAGTTGTGTTTGTGTGCGAACGCCTGGAACTTGATGTTCTCACTACAGACTAAGAGCAATAAAAACAGCTTTCTAAGGCATTAATTTCTGCACAGCTGATTTCTGCTAAACAACGCTCATTATTGAAAGAATTATAAAAAGCATGGGGCTGTTCCAGTGGAGAAAGCTGGTACTCATAATATCTAGACTGAGCTAACAGTGACATCAGTGCTGCTACTGCTTTAATCCCTATGGCTCCTAAATGTCAAATATTGTAATGGTGTTTAAGAAAGCTGCGATTACACATGATGAAATTAAGTTACATCAGAGTTTTAAAATAAAACAACTGCAAAACATATTGACCACCCCAAACCCTTATGGTTCAAGATTGTTATGGTAAAGCTATTGCTGTTTTTACATTAGTAAAATAAGGCCATGCTTTCTCCACAGCTGAAATGTGAAATTTTTAGGAACCACATTTCTCATCTCTGAGAAAATTCCCATCTCCAGACCTTGTATAATATAGTACATATAATATACAATAAAATAATTTAATACAGCAGAGTCTGCATGTATATGCTCCTATCTATCTGATTCAAACACAATCTTTTACATGTATTTTGGTGTTGAGTCAGTGAATTGGTATTAAAAACAAACAAAAAAAAAATGTGAACACTAAATGTGAAACCAATATTGACAAAGACTAAACTGCAGGCTGCATATTCATATTGTTTGTCAAGACATATTCATTCCATGTTAATTCCGTCTCCTTTAAATGCAGAAGGTGATAGACACCTTAAGTTATATTCAATACAGCAGAAGAAACAGACTTGACATGCAATAAAAAAGTAAGTACAGTAAATTTTTTAAAATAGGATATTAAGGAATGTTCAAAAAAAAAAAAAACATAAAAAGATTTGTTAATTAAGCAAATAACTACTATGACAGCAGTTGGGCTATTGGACATGCTTCTAAAGCAAACATCAAATAAGTTTTAAGTGGCAGGATAAGGAGCCCCAAAATTATAGCTACACACACACACACACATATATATCTGTACGTACACACACATCAGTCACTAAAGAACAACTCTAGCTCTACAATAGAATTAACTTCCCACAACTGATCTGATGATCTATGTCACATTGCTACTCCACTTATGTACTGGGGAGGAGGGAGAGAAATGATTTAGAAAGTAATTTAAAATAATCAATCATTTTACTAAGTAAAAAGGACACCACTGCTCAGTTTTAGCCTAAGGAGGGAGGATATCGTTCCTGAGATTCTTCCATACTAATTAATGAAAACTCTCATGTTTGGAGTTTTATCCAGAGAAAAGTTGTGGGAAACAGAATTTCCAAGACTGATTCGTTACAATAAAAGTCTACAAATAAAACAAAACTGGAAATTAAAGCGCATAAAAAACTACATGTCATTTTTTTTTAAATTACCTAGTTCACCAATACTTCACCAAACTTACAGCTTAATTCACCAAACTTGCAGCTCACAGGACTATCATGACATACTTAGAAAAAGTTCACTATTGTAACTAGCACCTTTAAATTCCTCTAATTTCAAAGTTCAACAAACCTAGAACCAAGATGTTTACAACAGTAGACTCCCTGACTCTGGGAGAGGATCACTCTACAACCCAAATTCAATGTCACCTCAAAATAATCTTAATAAAGAAAAACATTAACAGAAATATTTACATAGTACTAAAGCACAGGATAATGTATATAAAGTTAATTAAAACATTTCTGCAAGCAATAGATGCATGTCAACACTACAAATTTGAATAATCACAAGACAAAACTTTTTACTTGAACATGCTTCTTAAAAAATTATTTACTAAGAAGAAAAAAAAGAAAATTCCACAGACCTGGAAAGAGAATTATTGAGCTTACCTGCACTTGCTCTGTGGAGCTACTACTGAGTTCATCCCCTGATTCGGAATCCTGATGGATTTTTTCTGAGCCTTCTCCTGCTGAATCACAAGATTGTTCATGCAAGAAGCTGGTTTTCTCTATTTCCAGAAACTCTGGACAAGGGAAATGGCCCACAGAGAGGGCTCTATACTGATTGGAAATCTTGGGAGACTGCAAATCATTGTTAAATTTCCCATTGTTTTGGGTAAGGTCCAGATTCAAACCAAGAGTTTGACTGGGGCTATTATTTGGTCCCAGATTTTGATTGGCATCTCGAACTAAGCAAGACACTTGAACTGGAGAAGATTTCCCAAAACTGGAAAGCTCTGGTAACTTATTCACATTTTCTGTTGATCTCTGTAATCCATGTGTCAGCTTCAACGCGCTGTTTGGCAGTATACCTGCTGGCTTAATAGGGGGCATCAGTGCTTTTCGTGGAATTTCCTTCACGTACTGTGCTGGCACATAAAAAGGTTTGGAATTCTCATCCCTTTTGACTTGCCACCAATCATCATTAGTCTTTTTCACCAAGATGTATTTCTCCCCTTGTTTAATCACAATTTTCTTGTCCTTGGCCTCATATTCATAGTCATACTCCACTTCAATGTACAGTTGTCCTGGAAGTATCTTCAGGCCCTTGTCAGCCATTTCTGCTTGAAAGATTTCACCTTTTTAGGCAAAAAGGAAGCCGCATTCTGTTTGCAACGTATTTTGTCCTGGCTTTCAATCAGAGCTGAAAGAGATATACATGCAATGAAGTAAATGCCTGAGAACACTTTAGAGGAAAATAATTTCAAAAGTATTATTATATATTCAATTTATAATGACCTCAGACTAATAAATCAATGAAGAATTGAAAGATTTTCAGAGACCTTTTTCAGTCACGAAGCAGGAAGCCAGCAGTGAAACTTGCTAACAAATTTAACCCTCATACACACAAACTTCTTGCTATCTCCCAGTTACCCATTAAGCCTATTGCTTTTGTTACTGAGTAAAGTTGACTGTGTCTGGGGCTTGGGGGAGGGCAAGGGGCAGCAATGGGGGAAGAGTTGATCTCTTGCTTACATAGACGTTTAATTCTGACACCGTCCTTAAAACTGGTATAAAATTGCTTGTTATTTATTTACATTGCTAGCATAACTGCTATTTAAGTGAATTCTACCTATAACCATATATAAAAAATAGTTAAGAATTTCCAAGACGCTTTGGTTTCAGTGGTCTACCTGCTACCATTTACCACTTTTAAAGACGCTTACCACTGAAAACCCAAACTAACCA
This sequence comes from Crypturellus undulatus, assembly GCA_013389825.1. Taxonomy (NCBI): domain Eukaryota; kingdom Metazoa; phylum Chordata; class Aves; order Tinamiformes; family Tinamidae; genus Crypturellus; species Crypturellus undulatus. The sequence goes on from VWPW01026102.1 coordinate 1,263,882, forward strand.
AAAGCTACAAGAGCTTAAAAACAAGCAAGCTTAAAACACTTTAAAAACAAATTAAAACATAACAGAACAGCTGTAAGAACCAAACCAAAAAAAAAAAAAGCGGTCAATAAACAGATTGAAAGGATAGTAAGCAAACATTTTGGAAAGGACTTGTAGCATCTCAGAGTCCAGATAACTTTGTTTCCTGTCCATGAACTCCAAGTGTTCCCAGTTCGACTGTACAGTATCGAAGACACAATTTATGAGTAGGTAAGCACCAATCCTAACAACCTGCACAAACACTATGTAGCAAGTTAATAGTTAAGTCTGGTTTCTGACTCCAAAAAAATGAAATGTATTAGCAGAGTGGAAGATTTTTAGCATTCTGCCAAAATTTACATCTAGAAATGCTTTCGTAGCTAATTTTAGGAAGATAAACACATGTAAAAGGGGTGTGTTTTTTGCCATGAATAAGGCAAATCATACAGAAACCTGCATTTCCGCAAGTTCAGACTTTAAGACAAGATCTGCAGAGCTTACCCTGCAAAACAGTGGAACTAACGCAAGCCCATGCAGCACCGAGATGCAGCGGGAACTCGGCTCCCACACTAGGGCCTAAGCAAGTCAAGAAATGGCCACTTGTTGCAGCTAAAGTGATAAAAAGGAGTTCTACGGAGCACTTGAGCAGAAATCCCTTTTTGAAACATTTACTCCATCTTTCTTTCACTGCTTCTGCTATCTGGTCTGATTCTTGAATGCATTTCCCACTAAACTCACTAGGTAAAGAAGAAAAAAAAAACTGAGAAGCTCAAGAATGCAGCCTGTGAAGAATCCCAAGTTTGCACAGCCTTCACCCTCCTCCCACCCAGTGCCTCTGGTTTTACATACGGGCAGTTATTTCCTACTTTAAAGCTCTAGCTGTTTACAAGTCTCCAGGTGGAACCACATGATCAGACTGACAGCTCCACTGGAGGCCTCAGCACAAAGAAAAGGTGCTTCCAAATCCAAACAAAGCTGCCAACCACAGAAGGAAAAGAAACACAAAACAGTAGGAAAAAAAAAAAACACTAGGATCATCCATTTTCCTCTCTCTGCCGTAAAGCTAGACATTGAAATATGCAGCTTTATAGTCTACTTTTCAGTATTAGTAGAAAATAACTAGCCTACCTGCTGTCCTGTGTAGATCTACAGTTGTTTAGCAACTGTAACATAAGGCAAACAAATCGTCACCATTCTCACTCTTATCCTAGAGTAGCTTGGAGGCTGTCTCATTCAAATGCTATTTTTTTCTTTACACTAAACCTGACTCATCCCAACACTTCTTCAAAACTGTTACTAATCCATTTCACAGCCTCAAGGTCATACGCCAGAAAAACGCAAGTGTTTGAGTTACGGTCTAACATGAAGCTCTGCTGTGTCTGAAATGAAAAGGTAAAAGGACTCACACACAGCTTTCTGGTGGTCCATACGGAAACCAGAGAGAAAAAACATCAGCTTACGTTTTCCCACAGGGCTACCAGGGATTTAAAAGCTTGGATGTTTTTCATTAGCCTTTAGTCTACTTCATTTATCTATTCAGGGAGGGAAGGAGGGGGAAAAAAAGAAAAAAAGAAAAAAAAAAACAATAATTATATATAATTATATACACAGACATACATATTTCAGGTTGTTTCAAGATAGGCTCTATACTCAGCAAGTTTCCTTAGTATCAGCTTAACCCCACAGGTCTACAAACCACCACCCTGGTCTTAATTTCACAGACTCAGAAGCAGTAAGTTGTTTTTTTTTTTTTCCCTTCTGCCACAGAGGCCAGACTTCCCACATGGAGTATTGACCCATGGAGCTGATTAATCAGCTGATACCTGAGAGTCATAATTATGAACACACCCACTAAGACATAAGAAAACTTTTCACGAAGAGCAAACCAAAGATCAGATCCAAGCCACGCGTGTCTTCCGCTCCAGCACTCCAGGTAACTCCCTCAAGGTAGAGGACGTCCCTGCACGGAAACACATTCCGCCGTTCCAGAGGAGCGCGCAGCAGGAAGGCCAGCCTGGGATTGCCACACGCAGCACGGGCTGCTCGTCAGCGAGCTGGGAAAGCGGCCGCAAGCCAGCGCCCGACACGCTCCCAAGCTAGGGAAACTGCTCAGAGATCCTTCACCAGGCACTCGGGCATGGATTTCTTGAGGCTCCAATTTCCGATGGGAACCGTTCCCAACTCTTACTCAGCTTAGCTGCAGCAGGGCTGGCAACGCGTGGTGTTTACAGAGGTCGGCTCCTCCCTGTCCTTTGCCAGCCCTACCTGGAGGCTGCTCCAGCCAGGGCTCCAAGCGGGGCCTGCTCCGGCACCACGCAACACTTTCCCAGGAGCATCGCCTCCTGCTCTGGCTTCCGCTGGAGATCTCCAGCCATGGGAATTAAAGGCTTTTCACAAAGAGGGAGCAAAGGTAAAGCTGTTTTGCATGGCCGTGCTTGACAGCAGCGAGATTTTACACTTGTTTAAACAAACTGGGGTCTTTTCTATTCAATCCTGAATTGCTGCAGCAACATCTCCAAACACTTCCAGCCTGGCTTGCTTCACATACCTTCACAGTTGTACAGAAAAGGCCTTTTCTAAGTCTCACGTAACCACACAGTAACATATTCACTCCTTTAAACTACTCTAACCGGTCCTAGCTATACTGCAGAAAAATGTTCAGTAAATTGATTCTGAGTTCCATCCAGATGCTCTTGAAAGCAATAAGGTCATAAACACACACACTTATAACATAAAATGTGTTTTCTACACATGCCTAACTTCAGCGTGCTCCCACAGCTAAGGCCAAAACAAAACAAGCAGCAAGCAAGGCAAGCTCAGCACGTACACAGCAGATGTTGCATACCTCTCTTTTGAAGTTATCATACACATCAGATTTTTTTCTGATCTTCTAGAACCAGATTATTAAAACTTTGCAGCACGCCAGGAAGTCTTTTACTATTCTTTTTTTTCTCTCTCAGAAAAACCTTAATCGCCTCAGCTATGGAACTTTTATTTGCCTTGCAATACATGTGATGAAATCCTCTTTTTTTTTCCTTTTTTTTTTTTTTTTAATTTAACTGATCTCCTTGAAATTCTTCCTGTGACCTTGTTCACGGTGTCCTACAAAGCAGCAACACTTGACTTGTACAATCTTTTTCCATTTTCAGCATCAAACCTCATCCATGACTGAAATGATCCCTTCTGTGATGCTGATACAGAAATAAACTCAATTACCATTACTAAATTAGGATGAATTCTTAACAATTCAGGTCACACACTGACTACAGAGGACAAAATCCTGATTCTAGTCAGCTGCATTTGCTCAGTAGTTCAAGGAGACACTGCAGGCCCATTTCTTTGGGGATTAATCCCCCAAGATTTGGTCCCAAATTAATCCTGGCTTTCTGCCCAGACTCAACCCTATTTGTTATACCCGCCTTCCAAACAGGCATGGCTCTTTATCAAGCAGAACTAACTTTTCAGCCACATTTCTGCTCCGTGGGCGAGTCCCAGCCCTTGCTACGCTGCCATCTCCGAGAAGCAGCATCCGCAGGGTGCAGGTTTCCATCGTGCCAGCTCGGGGAGATCTCGTAACCCCCCGATCCACGTGGAAACCCACTCGCGCTCAGCACAGCCGAGCTCTTCGTGCACCGAAAGTGCGCAGGCGGCACCAACTGGGGGCTTTCACAGCGATCATTCGCAAGCAAAAGTCATTTATATATTAAAAAAAAAGTGGCAAACACAAACAAACCACAAACCTCCGAAAAACCAGACAAGTCCCCTGCGCTTTTTTCCTGGGAAAGGGGCACTCCCGAGACGAAGGGCCGCTCCAAACCCCGCTTTCCCGCAGCCCCCTAAGGCCCCCGGGCGCTCCCCGCGGCCCCGAACAGCGACGCGTTCGAGCGCGCGCTCGCCCTCCCGCCGGGCTGCGCCGCCGCGCGCAGGGCC
>VWPW01026102.1:1268173-1399750 GCA_013389825.1 Crypturellus undulatus
CGGGGGTGTGGCGGGGGGAGGGGCGGCGGCGCGCGGCCCCCTCTGGCGGCGGCGGCTCTCGCACCCAGCGAACCGAACCGGGCCGAGCCGGGCCGAACCGGACCGGCCTGGGCGGGCTCACCTCACCTCGCCCGGCCCCGGCAGCCCCCGGGTACCCGTGAGGCAGCTGGCGAGGCAGGCAACGTAAGCTTGGAAAGTAGTTTTGTTTTCCATTCATGCTCTTTTTTTTCTGTTTGTAAACACACACATATAAAGACACGGAGTAACAAGCTCCAAGGCTGACTTCACGTTTTTTGCCCTGTTGTTTTCTATCTGTATACCCAGTTCATCCGTAAGAAACAACACACTTGGGTCCCTCTCACTGCGCTCACCGATGTGCCTGAGTCGCACATCTATATTTCTGTAACTCACATACATACCTTTATTTCCATAATTCACATACATTTATATAACTTACGTATTTCTGTAACTCACGTACTGAATGTACTGACTCTGTCTTTGCAGGCTGATTCCCCACTGAGTTTCAGTGTTTCATTTGAGTGTCCCTGTCCTGTCACTTCGCATCTTTCAAAACCATTGCCCAATTTCAGCTGTGTTTGCCGAAAGGGGATTGTCTTCAAAGATAATTAAGCTCCTGCAAGACTGGGGAGAACAGGCAGCCCTAGGGGGTGCAAGAGAAACCGCATAAGAAAGTGACATTATAAATGGCACTAATCGTGGAGAAAACATTGACCCAGTACTTGCAATCTTTCATAAACACGAATCCATGGGAAACAAATTTCATCACTGTGAAAATCCAATCTTGGAAAACTGAATTTCGGGCATCTGAACTGTGCAAGGCAAGGATACTTGTTCACCTTAGCTTCAAAATTTAGAATCATTTAGTTCATATGTATAAAAACCTGAGTCCATTATACTGGAAGGGCAACATCCCATTTTAATTTTTTGCCGTCGTTTTCGCATATGAGTTCCCTAATTCGGGCCTCTGCGAGCTGAGCTGCGCGTTCCTGCGCTCCTCAGCGGCCGCGATGCCGGTGAGCGTGACACTCTGACTCACTGGCAGCGCACTCCTACGATGCGCTGCCATCCTGTTATTCATAACACCAGGACTCAGGTTAGGTAACTAATAGAAATGAGCTGCCTAAACTGGGATCATTATTAAGTCCAGGTTGTTGACTCATTGCTTAACTCTTTACCAAACAGACTAATCTCATTATGAGCTGTGTGGATTCTTTCCTTTGGAAGCGACTGAAAAAGCAAACTCCAAAAGCGTCTCGCCGCCAGCAGGCAGATGCTGCAAGTATCCACCTAGCTCATTTTGCTTTTCATTTTTCATTCCCTTTTTTAGTTTATTTTTTAGTTTTTGAGTTTATTTTTTAATCTAGGTAGCATAATACATTAGAAAAACGCTTCTGATTTCAGCGAAAGCATTCCATTTAATTAAGCAAACAAATAAACAGAAAATACCCTAGCTTCAAGTATGACTTGAAAGTTTATTTTTTCACAAAATGGTTCAATTTGCCTGATACAAGGTACATCTCCTGCGGCATCTCCCATCTACTTTGCTCCTATTCTCAATTTCTGACAGGCTTCTAGCCTCTCACCTCTATCCAAAAATAGTTCTACCACCTACACACACAGATACAATTCCTCCTGTCTGTTCTTTCTAACTGCTACAATAGCACTTTTTTCAACAAAGTGCAGATACTGTGGGGTTATTTTTGTGTGAACTTGTCAATATACCCCCCATCTCCTGACTCAACTAGCGGATGAGCCATTTTTATTTATGTAACTGTGCATTATAACTGAAATCAAGTGAAAAGGGAACAAAACAAAGAATATAAAAAAGGAACCCAGATTTCTCCAAAGTTCAGCAAAGAGCTTGTTCCACCATTGCCAAGCAAAGGAATGTTCTGTGCCTTGAGGAGGAATGGGTGATCAGAAGTGCACAGATGTTTGTTTTACCATGAAAAATTAAAGGCAATTTGTCTTCCATCTTTCCAGCAGACTTTTTTTTTTTTTTTTTGCATCGTGTGAATTAGCATGGACTGTGGCTATCATATACCTTTTTGCCATATGGGCTCCATGATGTTCAATATTTCTATGTTTTTCTGAGCTCCTCCAGTAGAAAATGCTATAAAACCTCAGATCTAATTATAATGCATAGCAGTCTCAGCTTCAGACTAAAGACCAGTTCTGTCTATCAGATTGTCAGCCTTGAAGTAATACTTGTTTTGATCTAATACTGGTTCTTGCCAAAGAGAAGCTCATCAATTACCTGTTAAGTGAAATCGTGCATTTCTTTTCTCTTTTTGAGCATAGTATTCTAAGATGTATCACTTCTCTGTTGAAAATGAAAGTATTTCGCTGAGTCACAACACAAAATTCAAAGTAGGGAAAGGTACCCAGTGCGTTCCTGATGGAATCACTAAAGCAAATAATAGGTGAAGGAGGAAATGTCTTTGCACAACTTTGACATTAAGACCTTCCCTTAGCACAGAAATACAAAACTGAATCTTTGTCAAACCAGTCAGCTCTGCACAACTAGTTTTGTCTTGATTTAGGCAATGGCTTCTTCTAGCATACAAAACATACGAATGCACAATTAATCCTTTAAGTCTCTTTCCTGGAGTAAATCTATAATAAAAAGGTATTGACATTCAAAAGACTGCAATGTAAATGTCCCTTTATATCCTGGAGAATTAAGGGATTTGCCAATCTGTGTAGTTTCTAAATAGCTATTTTTTTTCCTAAAGAAGGAATAATTATGTTTTTGAATTACAGATAAGCAGAAACAGAAGAAATACAAAGATACTACGTATCTGTGCAAAAGGAATAAAATTAAGCCTTTTGTGTTAAATGAAATTCTATTCACATTCAAAGTCCTTTTTTTAATAATGCACAAAATTTAGAGTTCAAGGAACATGAGGTTGTTCCGGTTCCCCAAATCCCCCATTTCAGAATTCTGTCCAGCGCAAGGGCCCAGGGTGGCAGAGCTAGCAATGTGCCCACTTCTGGGCCAGGTGTTTTAGAGGCAGATCTGAAACCAGGGCTTCAACACCACACTGAGCTTTGCTAATCCCATACCCCGGCAGAGGGTTTGCAAGGCTCCATGAAGGTCCCATGGGCTGTCAATGCAACATTACCCGAGGTTGTTCTCCATTCCCGAGAAACAGCAGATATACATCTGGTAGATAGAATTAACAGGCATAACTGGAAGCTGGAGGAGAGACTCATCTTGCCTAGTTAGGATGTATCTATCTCATCTATGCTGGATGTCTAAGTCCCTTTATAAGCCATGGCAACCTGTTCATTACACTCAAAGGAGACTCTTCAAGCAGGCGCCTACATGTGGTCCGAGCGGGAGCACTCTAGATGCTGTCAATGTAGTTAGCAGTGGAAAATGCTGCCGTGGATATTGGTGAATGCCAGAAGTTTGCATTATTAAAGACAACCAGACCAATTCATGAGAGACTTGAGTGAGGGCCGTGAACCACAAAGACACTTCGAGCTCAGTAAAAGCTGCAGATCAGGGAGGCCTGGGGGAATATGCTGTAAAGAGTCCCTGTATTCTTTGCCTGTTCCTATACCCCGTTCTTACACCCTTAGCTTAGTTATAGTTTTGAGGGTGAAAGGGCTCGGCGGGCAGATGTTGCCTCAGGGCCAGAGCGCAGCCCTCGACTGTTTCATTTCCTGGTACAGACAAGGCCGTAGGGTCCAGAGCTGTAGATGTTACTGGACAAGATGCTGTGGAGAGCAGAATGGCTCTCCTATTCTCACTGGAAATAGATGTGAGCTGGAGATTAGGAGATGCTTTCTAATCATCACAGACACAGGAATTGAAATTGCTGTTGCTGGTGATGGCAAGGGGAAAAAAAAATCTATCTAGTTGTAACATTCAGTGTATCAGCCTGTGAAAGAAACTATTTGACATGGTGGTTTGAAATAGTTGAGTGGTACAGACCATGTCCTGGGGGGTTCCTAGCCAGATTCTTTCTCCTGTTTTTAGCTGAATATAGCAAGAATACAGAAGGGTTTCAGTGTCTCTCTGTAGGTATGTAAAAGGATAAACCGAAAGGGAAGAAAACATGGCAAAAGTTTTTGTATTGAAGCAAAATGGATGTAGGTTGACCTTTAATTAATAAGTAAATAAATAATAATAATGATAGTTCCTTGCTGTCAGGACGGTGCAGATTTTAAATGGCCTTCAGTAGGCCATTTGCTGCAATTGGGGAAAAAGTTAGCTCCTTCCAAGATGCAATTCTATACATCAGAGAATGTATATAGTGCCCTGGTTGCATGTGTCCCCAAACAAGTGAGCCGAGTTCGCAGCGGCTCTTCCCATACACGGGAATTGCAGAGACCTCAGGCTGTTCTCCCGCAGCCAGGCCAGCTGGCTCAGGAATGGCCCTGGGATGCAGTGACAAAGCTGCTGTTCCTCAGGCTGCTGTCACGGGTCGCAGGAGCCGCGCAGGCCACGGCCAGGCAGCCTCGGAGCAAAGCGGCAGCCAGGGCGGCTCCCGCAGCTGAACCCTGCTGGCGATCAAGTTCCAGTGCCCGTGGCCACGTTTCATTTACTAGTATAGATGTCACCTTTTACTCTGGCTTCTCCAGTTCCTTTGGTCCCTTACAGCCTCCGCTTTATCTCCCGCCTGTTTAATTCTCTATTTGGTAAAAGATAAACCCAACTTTCTATGCCAACACACACAGAGAGAGGCAGGTACCAGGTTATGACATTTCCATGACATTTCCATTTGTTTCTTTCGATTTCGTGTTTTGCTTCAGACAAAAAAAAAAGTTATTTCCAGTCTCTGAGTGGGCTGGTATGAAGGAAACTATGTGCTGGCTCCAAGTCCTTAGTTATTTCAGCATTTCACAGCCATTCCCAAGGAGTCGCCAGAGTCCAGGCACAAACCCTTTCAACTCCATCGCTCCTTCCTCAAATAGAGATTATCACCAGGAATCCAAGTCCTTGTTTTGTCTTGTGCTTGCTGTTCTGCAAGTTTCTCTGCTGATTTTTCTTGCTGTTTATGTCTGTCCAATTGTTTTCCACTGGAAATGGAAAAGAAACCATTGCAACATATCTCATTGCTCTGAGGCTGGAGTAGCCGAAGTCATGTAGCCAGCGCTGCTCTTGGCTCTGTTGTCTCCGCTGGTTCTAGCCAGCAGTGAGTCATTCTGGTTTTTCACTAGAGAGCGAACCGTGAAAGAAATTCATCAAAAGAGATTGCCTGGGCTTTAGCTTTTATTATTATTATTATAAATAATAAATGTGATTTGTCATTAGAAAGAATGGAGTATTGTATTATAGCAGTGCTGGTTTTGAGCCCTAAGCTGATGAGTAAGATGCGTGGGCTAGATCACAACTTTGTGGGTGCTGTGGTGCAAAAAAGAGGGGAAAATAAAGACTTTCTCCTTGCCAGAGCCCCTTCTAGAGCCTTCTCCCCCAGCCTCAGGGCTTCTCGGTGCCGTGCAGGCTGTAAGGGCCAGGCTCTGCTGAGTGGGGCTGGCACAGCATGAGAGGCGCAAATTCCATATAACACAACTGTTATTAAATCTCCAGGTTCACTCATTATCAAAGTCACAGATTTGTGTATTTGTAAACTTTATTTTTGAATTTTTTGAAATTTTTAATAATTGCTAAACTTCTTATTGCAAATATTAATGGCAAATATTCTTTAGCATTTTAGACAGGGAAAGAGGCTTGTGCCTGCTTTGAACCCAATGAAATACAAAAAAAAAAAGGTCAAAAATATGGTAATTTTTAGCTGGTTCTAATTAGTTCAGTCCCTAATTAGAAAGTCTAGAAGCATTGTGCATACTAGGTCATGACTTCAGCAAGGCTTAGTGTGCAAGCTCCATGCCCTGCTTTCCATAGCGAGGTGAGGATCCCTTCCTGCCGGGCGGCGGGACAGGTGCCTAATGACAGAGCCGTGCGGCACCAGGTGCTGGTTTCGATCGTGACGACACCGTGTCCTACATGGGAGGAGTCCCAGGGCTGTAGAGAGCAGCTGAGCCAAGATAAAAGCTGTTAACACCAACCAAGTTTTCATTACAAGGAAGTAATAGCTGTAAGCATGTAAAATGCAATTGATAAACAAGTACGTAGAAGGTGCTTCCAGTTATGAAATAAGAACTGCACCTTAGGGATGAATAAACTCTAGTAAAGGCAAGGGAGAGGTGTTCGCTGGTTTAGGATTTTATTCTCGCTTTGTTTACAGTTAATGAAAGGGGGAGAAGGTTGTTAGGCTTCCTGCCAAGGCAAGAAAATGAAGAGGGGAAAGAAAACTAAAAACAAAACTAGCTTTCAATCTGGGTCAAAACAAATTCAACTGTGACAGTTTCTATGCCAAAACAAAGACCTTATAGTTTAATTGAAATGAAGCAGAAACAGGATTTTAAATTCTGTTTACCACCTCTGTCAGATTAGCATCCTAACCACGAGACCATCATTTTAAAGTGGCCACCTTCACTCACTCTGCTCATCCCACTTTTGGTTTGTCAAAATTATATGAAGTCATTCAAATGCTCAAATGCTTCTTAGCTTCAAATCCTCGGCTGTGATGGACAATATCTGAAGCTCAGTCCCTCCGGCAGTGAGCATTTAATTATTAATGCAGAGTGAAACAGTAGCCAGAGGAGAGACTGCGGGCACCCCCAAATATTTAATGATGTGATGGTTAGTGTGTGAAGTACTGAGAAGGAGGTGATGTGACTTGAGTCCCTAAGTGGACACCGAACGTGTCTTTCACCTTTAGAGAGAGTCTTAAAAGAGAGACCCACCCCTCCCCATCATTTACAAATGCTTTGGGAATGAGTGAAACCACATTTTTGGTGATTTTACAATTCATTGAGAAATCCTCCATACTTATTTATTACTTGTTTAATGGAAAGAGTTTAAGTGCATTAGTAACCTCATGTCATCACTAGTGAAACCCAATATTTACAGGCGTTTTGCCTCTTGGTCAGAAGATGAAGCCCAGGGCAGTCTGTTCTGAGTGGGTCTCTGCAGCTGCCGCTGGCACAGGGCGCTGTGTTGGCTCTCACCTCCCTGTGCCGCCTTTTCTTAACTCAGTGAAAAAAACAAGTGCAGAAATGGCAATCTTGACCACATGCTCCATCCATGCCACAAACAGGATGTCTCTTTAGGTGTTGAACACGCAACAGGTCAAAAATAATCATGAAACAAGTTGTTGCTGTGGGTTCCTAGAAGCTGTCATGTCAACAGCAATCAAAACAGGTCTGTTAGCACAGCGGGAGCGGGGGGAAATAACACAAATTACTATATTTTAGTAGATGCAAGTCTTCAACTATTGCCCTTTCAATTATGTAATTCTTAAGATCTGAATCACATCGCCACCAAAAACAGTTATTTTGCTCAGCCCTTTCATGTGATTGTCGGGAGTGGGTAAAAGCATTGCAATAAGGGAAGAATTGTCTTTTTTTATAGGACTATCTCAGTGTTATTCCATGTGTTGCTGTTGTTGTTCTGTTTTTTATTTTTTGTTTTGAGTAAGAATTACCCTTTTTTTTCTTACTGCTTTATTTTGCCTATTTTTTCAGAGACTGAAAAAAAATAAAATGTTTTATTTTATGGGAGAGGCCAGTACAAGAAAGCATGAGAAGAAGAAATAGAACATCATGGTAGAGCAAAAGCAGATCAGGAGTTTCATGATTACTCTGTCTCATAAGCAGCAAAGAAAAAAAAAAGAGGGGGGAGAGGGGCATTCAGTGATACAGAAATCTTACAAATTTGAAACTGAGAAACACAGCTTGAAATCCTTGCCAAAATCTTTCACTGATCTTGAGAGGGAAAAACAAGAGGAGCTTTGGACAGATAGCCCTGCAATAACAGTGGTTATAAACTCTCAGGTTTTACCACATAAACCAGTCAATAGAGCTTCCCCCTGGTGAAAAGAAACCCAGGGCAGGTTGTCTTATTTACTACTCCTCCAAAACAACTTGAAATTTTTGACTTTTAGAGAAGGGATATTGCTGCAGACGGATCCAGATCTGCCATTATGGAACTGTATTTATGTGGATTTCTGTAATCCCCCAAAGAATTCTGAGGCTCTTGACAACTGTTTGACATCTTGACAAGTGCAGGGTATGGGTTTATCACATAAAATTGCCACTTCTAGTCACCTCCATGCTTGATTCCTGAGGAATCATCATGCATGGATTCGATGTTAGTCAACCCGTGCTGTTTCCCCGGGTTTTGTTGGCTTTTTTTTCTGTAAGAACATGAGAAAGTTGAGTGCAACAACAGCCAACTTCCCCCCGACCCAATGGCTTGCGAACTGAACAGGATGGTGAGCAAGAAATGAGAAGACAGAAATGCCTCTGTGATATTACCAGAAGCTACAAAACAGTCATTCCCGGACAGTTCCAGAAGTGTTTCCTAGTCTTCTTGAAGCTCCATCTCCTGCAGCCGCCGCTGTTGCTTGCAGCGTCATGGGCTCTAGTGCTTTCTAGGACATGCTCTGACGTCCCTTGTGTGACCGGCCACCTCATATGGCAGACAGCACAGTAGCAGCCAGGGCACCTTGGCAATCCAAGGCACAGGCGGGTGAGCAAGGACACGCTTTGAAAAAGAGCTAAACTTCAAAAAGAAGCAAAGGGAATGTGTCTCTCTACTCTCTTTAAAATTCCTCCCACCCCCTCCAGCAATTAGAGAGGAATTATGCACTTTCCCCTCTCCTGTGTATGCACTTTCCTAGCAGCTGGATGCAAGTGATCTATAATTCATTGGCTGCCTCTCTCTTCTCTGCTCTTCCTTCCGTGGGCACTGGAGGGACTTGGGGCTGGAGGCGGCTGCCCCACAAGCGCAGGCCGGCCCGTCGCCCGCTCGCACACTGTGGGTTATTGCCACCTGCTGGAAAACGGGGTGGACTAACCGGGAGCCGTGTCCGGATTCCGGAAATACAGTCGGGGCGCTGAAGCTGCGAACAGCAGGAACTAACCCGCTTGGGCACCCATGCTGTAGGCTAAGCGTTTGCTGGCGGCACCGCTGGGCACAGGCGGCCCAGGGTGCCGGGTGAGTCACGCAGCAAGGGCACTGCCACAGGCAGAGTTAGCACCGAGCGAGACTGTTTGTTAACCAACCTGCAGGCCCTTTTTTTTTCTTTTCAAGTGCAGTTCTTTGCATGTCATTTGGTTAGATGTATGAAGAAACTTTCTTTTTTTTTCTCTCCCAATGGTTAATCCACAAAACAAGTGAGAAAAACTTATTTAAAACCCCTCTAAGCCACCAGATATTCTATAAACAATAAGATCTTTAATGTCTTAAAAAAAAACACATTTCAAACTCCCTCATGAATTAGGAATGCTCTGCAATGTCAGGAGCTCCTGTGTGCAGGAGCAAACACCACTCCCAGCTTCCTCCGGTCTCTGTGAAAAACCCTTCAGAACATTATGTGATCCAGGCAGGTGACTACCAGTGCACACCCGAAAGAAGCTTTTAGATTTTCATAGTGTGTATCTTTTTGCTGAAGCTCAACTGATATCATTGTCAAATGAAAATTAATTAATCTCTTAATGTGAGATGAAATGACAGCTCCAATTTGCAGTGTTACTTCTTTTTTTTCCTCACTGTATGTTACAGTCATTTAATTTGCTACAGAAACATGTTTTTGTAGAGATATGCAGATTGCTTTTTCATGGTTCTAGATCTTCACTTACTTTTTTTTTTCTTAATTGGTTTGTTGGATAGCAGAAGGCTACGGTAAGGTATGCAAGGAGGTAATTATCTTGACCAAGGGAAACAGAATTCAGACAGAAACTATTAAAATTACTGGATAAGCCCATGGTATATCACAAAGGCCTAGTTCATATTATAGATGAGGAATCATTTCACAGTTTTATCTGTAAGATATACTATAGGCTTGTCCAGTAAGTAATGCTTCCTCTGGAATAATTTTTAATCAAAAGTTCACATATTTAAATAGTCCCATTTTAGTCTCCTGAATGCTTGGTTTACTGTCAGTGCTGGGAAATCTAGGGAATTGCTAGACCACAGCCGGTGTTCAGATAAGCCTTCCAGGCTGAGGAAATCTGATGCTCATTTGTCTCCAGGTAAATCACAGTCTGACAAGCTGATCTGCTGGTTGCTATTTTGCTGTAAACTCTGCCTTTTTTTTATTATTCTGCAATTGCAGAGCAAGAAGAAGACAAATGAGCTTGTTAAAATCAGTCCTCCCAAAAGCAGAAGCAGCCTCTGATTTGTTCAAGATCTTGTTTTCCACCACTTACAACTGAAGGCTACTAAAACCTTCCTATAAGTATAAATTGATTTTACTCCTTGAAAGCAGACACTGAAAACTGATTCTTGCAGAGGCTTGTGCAAGAGGTTGCCACTGAGGTTGCAGGAACTTCTTAAACTGTGAATTTTGTCACATGCGTTTCGCCTATGAATTTGTTCTTGTTAATTGACAGCACTAAAATTCAGATTATTATTTTATTTTATTGTCCACCAGTGTGCTGGAGGCTTGTGCTTGTGCTATGGAGGAGGCTGCATAATGAGAGCCAACAGTCAATAAAGAATTCGGAACTGTTGCAGTCTGTACTGTTGTGCACTAGTGATAGCGGATGTAATACAGTAGAAGAGGGATCCCAGGCTGACAAGTCAGTACTGGATACAAGAGAGAAGCGGTACAGGGCAGGCGGAGATGTTGCGACCCAGAACCACATGGCAAAGTGATCAGAGCTGCTGGGGGGACCTAGCTTCCCCATTCACCTTCTTTCCTTCCAGTAAATCTCCAGCTACAGAAACAACTAAAAGAACTGGGACTGAGTAACAGTATCAGCCCTGCTCTGCTGGATTCAAGGGATGCTTTGCTGAAGTGTTTCACTGGCTTTTAGCAAGAATAAATCAAGTAATGTAGCACAAACACAAAAAGTGTACCTATCAGGGGGTCATTAGAGCTATGGGGTGTTTTTTTGAAGGGGAAATTATTGATTTTAGAAATGCTCTTGGGTAGCAGATAAGAGAGCGAAAGCAGTGCAGCTGATTCTTGCCATTTTCTTTGCATTTTGCTGGATGCAGGGGCTGTCACGGAGCAGTGTTTGCAGTCCTGGGCTGCCCCTCTCTCCTTTCCCTGAGCAGAGGGTCCCATGCGCTGCCGTTGGGGCAGGAGGCACTCCCTACCCTGCAGCCCCGTGGGGGTAAGGTAGCAAAGGCCCCCTCAAGGTTTATGTTTCAAAACCTGAAAGATTTTATATAGTGCAGTAGGGATTTTTCAGTCAAGGCTAATCCAGGCCAATGCCATGCCATAATCTCCTAATTGTGCAGTGGGATCAGGCTGCCTAATCCTTAATTAGATCTTTGCTTGGAAAAGGTTTTATCTCACTTGCATCATGGGCTCTGTGTGCCCAGGGAGCTTTACAATTACTGGTAGCAGTTAATTGCTGGGCCTGGGTAGTTTCTTCAAGTCAAGAAGAAAATTCAAATGAAATTGTAATTTCTGTGCCAACCTGAGCCTGCCGTTTATCTGCCAAAGCTTTTCATGGTGATTGGCTCACTTTCCATTTCATTCATTTGTGAAATGAAGAGAAAAAATATGGAGAGAAAAACATCCATCACAGCAGAACATGATAGTTACCAATGTAAAGGTACATTCTGTACTTTAAAGGTAATGGTGTTAAATTATTTGACAACATGAAACAATTTATCAAGGAAAGATGTTGTTGGCTTAGTCTCTACACACAGGTCCTCCTGCAGGTCCGCGCTACAAGTCCAGGTGACTCCAACACAAGCCGAATCGCCTCTGTTGTTGCTCAAGCTGCGTTACCTGACCATTCAGATAGCCCAAGAACTTGTATTCACTAAAACCGAGAAGAACAAACACATGGAAATCAGCATCCTCCTTGATTCCCAAACATTCCACAGTGTTCCTCTAGCTGCCGTGCAAGGAGCAGGAAATAGAGGCATTGTGAGCAGCTGGGCAGTGTTCTCCTGCACGATGCTTTTGCAATGGAAAATATTATTGGTAGATGGGTCACACACTTAGTCATGGCACAAACAGCTCAGCTATGAGATAGATGCTCTGGATGTGTGAAAACGCAGATAGCAAAGCTATGAGTAAACAGCACATAACTCCATGGTTTCAGCTAGCCCATATAGCGAGGCAGCAGGTAAGGGCTGCTAGATTTTGTAAAATGGCTTGATTCAGCCATCAGGAGAAGTTGCTGCTGTGCAGATCTCGTGCTTCAAACTCCCCTGGCATGACAGGCATCAGAACACAAGCTGTTCTTCTCGCTTGGTGCTTGATGGACGGGTGAGGAGAGCTCGTCCCAGGCTGCTGTCAGCAGGACACCCTCCTGAGTCACATAAGTGCTGTATTAATCTGTCCTGTCAGGGACTGCAGCCAAGGGAAGCGGTGCTGTCGCTGTCGCTGGGCCCTCGCACAAGTCAGCAGGTTAGAGCCCTGTGTAGGCCTCCATTGTCTCCATAGAGGAGGGAGAGGCTTATGAGAGAAGGAGAGAGGTTTGGGAGGCTGCATAGGAGATTTCAATTAAGTTTGCCTTGGTGCAGGAGGAGCTTTATTCACTGACAGATTTTTTGCAGGGAGAGAGCAGCTTCTGCGGTGACCTTGTTATCTACAAATGGCTTCAATACAGAAAAATTGCAATCTCTTTGGAGGGTAGGTTGCAAGAGAGCTCCTGAGAGATGAAAACAGTCTTGCTGTTGGGAGGAATGGCAGAAAGGATTAATTGCTCAGGGACAATTTCTACAAGGTGAGTGGCATTTTTGGAATATCAAGTACCCTAAAATGCTGGAATTCTTATTTACCATCGGACTGCTGCCATTGATGACTGATACTTGGTATGTGAAAAAGGATTAATCATGTATTTCAAGCCAGAAGTTGCAACTAATGACTATTATTCTGACAAGTGCTTCTGCACTTCCTTGTGTTCACACGTGTGGGATTGATAGGTATTAGTCAGATATTTGATCTGTCAAAGTTAGTCATTCAGGTATAAAATTACAGCAAATCTTAAGTAGAGGTAGTGTCACCAAGAAGGCCAAGGGTCAACAGGAGGTACCTTCCCATGTCATAATATAAAAGCAAAATTTATACATACTTTTGTCAAGTAGAAATAGTGGATTTGACCTCCTTATTTGTAAACATAGCATTTTTCTGGCTTCACATTTGACCTGAAGGTTAATCTAGTGAAACACAGATATGAATCATACTTCTCCAAACAATTTAATTTCGTAACTTCTGAAGAGTTGAGAGAGCCTCCGGGGCTGCCAGCGCTCCCGGGGCCCCGTCTCTTTCCACTGAGTCACAGATTCTCTTCACGCTCCGGTGCCGCAGGCTCCTCCCTGCCCAAACACCCTCTGCAAAAGTCCTCCATCACTCTGAGTTACCTAATCATGGAGCAACTAAGGGGATGGCTCTTCTCACAGGCAACACACTGGTCACTGCAATAAGCAGCGAAGAGGGCTCTGAAAGGGTCCGAAAAGCAAGCAAAATGCCCCGACACTGCAGGGTCAAGTCTGGTACATCTTTGTTTTACTGCAGGAACGGTGGTGTTTGCCAAGGCCCTTCCACTCGCGACCCAAGCCTCTGGTTTAGTCTAAACATGCCCATCGCTGCCCCTGGAATCCATCAACATCCTGATTAAAATTCAAGCTTTAGTTGCTGCTCACAATTATCAAGGACGTGACTCAACGCGGAGTGAGTGAGCAAGCTGTCTTGCTCCGCAGTTCAGTCCAAAACACAATGCCCTTTCCTGTCTTGGGTGTTGTTTTCTTTAATATTCCCTTTCCTTTGGGCAAATGCAGGCCTCCTCTTCAGGAGGAGATAGCAGTGGCCTTGGACACCACTCGGCTTATGGCAGCCAAATCCTGCAGATAGGAGCAAGACAGTCAGCTTGCTTTGGAGCTCCCAGGAAAGCAAGAAGAAAGCAGCTTAAGCAGCAGACTGAAAGCAAGGTACTTCGGTGTAAAGGCAGTCCCACCACTCACATACACTCCATCAACTTCTTAATTAATTACTAAAGTGAATTATTTAAAACTAATTAACAAAAGATAGTCTATCTCTTCAAATAACATTATGAGTCTTTCAGAGAATCATTCCATACTCCCATTTGTGACCTGTAAACAGAGAAGTCTGGCCTCTACGAAGTATTTCATAAACTAAGCAAAATAAAAATGTTGCCATTTTTTCCCCAAGGAGCCATTTTCTAGGTTTCGAGCAGGAGTTTCCCAATATTCATTTGTCTGCTTTTTTGCATTTTTAAGAAATAGTTTAAAAGTATTAGTGTTAAAAATAGTGCTACAGAAATAAACTGCACAGCATCTCCAGCATGTGACACTCTTGGGTAATCCCCATGACAGCATTGCACACTCATTAGCACACACACTTTTCAAGTAAAAATGAGGTTTTAGAGGGGAATGTGCTCCACATCACGCCCTGCAAGAGTATTCAGAGGGCAGGAGGGACCTGCAGCTGCTTGGAAAGTGTTAGTCTCTGCAGAATGACTCAGTGCTTGGTGACATACATTTTTCCAAGAAAATCAGAGTATAGGACAAGATCTTCCACTTTCCTGATGCTCTGGGGGTGCTTGCACAGAAGGAGCAGTGGTGGCAAAGGTCTCGGCACCCTGTCCGCAGGGTGGCCGGCGTGGCCCCGTGGTGCTGGTGTCACCTGCCAAACGGGAGCTGCCAGCTGCTGCCGTGGTCCGGCCGCAGCAGCGGGAGTGGTGTGCAGCGCCGGTTTGACCCTCCGCACGCCCAGGGCTCAGGCGTAGCCGCTCAGCTGCAGGAGCGGGCGCCGTTCTGGGCCTCCAGCCCCAGCTCTGCCTCCGAGGAGGCCGTATCAAACCACCCGCAAGCTCTTCTGACCCTGGTGCTGCACCCAGCCTGCGCCCAGCTGCTTTTCGCAGCTAAAGCCCCTGTGGGGATGGCGTGGGCCAGGGCCTCTGCTCCCTTTGCAGCAGCTGCAGGGCTGTGAAGTAGGTGCTTGTTGGGCAAGACAGGTCCTGCTGCTGCCGAGGATCCCGCTGTGGGCCCAGACCACATGCACAGGGTCCAGCGCCTCTGCCTGACACAAGACTCGTGTCATAGACTGAGTTAGGTCTTCCTCGTGACAGACTGAATTATGGCATCCACAGAGCATCCCCAAGCCTCCTTCTGTATGAAAGGATCAGCAAAGTCGAATGATCTACAGGAATAAAAAATCCAAACATACATACACACATATATATATATTCTCTCTATATACACAAACATATATTAAACCTACACATACCAAAATGGGATAAATGCTGCTTACAGTGTGTAGTGCTGTGAGTAGCCTGAGTTATGAAAGATAGCAATCTAGCTTCTTTCTGACCTTAATGAATCTTTCTTAACAAATGCAGCTTGGATACAAACTCACTGAGTCATATATCAACAATCATGTAAGGATTGTGTGCAGAACTTAAAACTGTCATCCCTGCTAGATGCATTCCCCCACTCTCTCTCTTTCTTTATCCATCATTTTCAGCTCCAAGCCTAGCAAACAATCCTGCTGCCTAATACTACCCTCAGGCAAGGAGAAATTTGCACCTCACCACGATATTAAATAGTGCAGCCATGAAGGAGCCTCTAATAGACTGTGCAGTAACTGCGAGGGAAGGCAGGTCCCAGCCCCTTTTCGTGCAAGGGTTTAAACACGTCTTTCCAAATATTCTTTCTAACTATCTAATCCCGTATTTAAAAAAAAAAAAAAAAAAGGAAAATTTCCAGCTCTGTGAAGGTATAGAGGAAGTAGGAGTAGGGAATCCTCTCTGAGGACCCATGCATGAATCATGACTTTCTGTTGTGGTTCATTTAGGTTCTGGGTTTTGTTTTCCTTGCTGCAACTTTCACCCATGGGTTTTGTGGTTAAAATGCTGTTTAAGTTGTGGGAAACCCTGGTGCAGCCCCTTCCTCCACCCAAAGCCAACTGTGCACTCTCACTGCCCTGCTGAAGCTCTCCCCGTTTTGTACAGGAGCCATAAATATTTATTGGGTTAAGTAAGCCTGAATCTCTGGGCTAGAGATCACCACTCATCAGCAAATGTGGACCTTCCCCGCCCTTGCTCGTGTAATTATGGAATACAAAATCCTGGAACATGGTCACCACAGCAAGGACAACCACAAGCTCGACCTGTCCCCAGATGGGCTGTGGGGTGGCCTGGGGTGACCACCAGCTGCGCCCCATGCCCAGACGTTCCTGTGGGGCACCAGGAGATGCTGTCCTGCGGCCATGGGCACACAGGGACTTTGGTGACATTGGGCATGGAAATGGTAGCAGAGCTAGGGCATCTCAGGAAGGGAGCAGGGCACAGTAGATACACCAACAAATTGGCTCAGGCTCCCCTCAGGGTGCTAGGGGTCCTCAGCTAGGTGAATGCAAAGAAATGCTTGACTCAGGGGCAGCAGAGTATTTGGCAAGCGGCTTTTCCTGGGATAGCATTAAGGTAAACATGGGGGCAGTGGAAAAAGTAAATTGAGACAAAAAAAATCTATAAACTTTTATTCCTTTCCAGCCAAACACAGCACACACTTCTCTAAAGAAGTTCCCATGACTTTGCCCCAAGCCACATAAACCAATTCTTACTTGAACTTATCTCTAAGTTTTTGTTTGCACTTGGTTTTGTTTACTCTTATGAACAAACTCAGCTGGTCTTCCTCTTCTGCTGCCGCCAGTATTAAATTGCAATCTCTTTGCAGCAAGGCCAGTGGAACAGGGAGCAGCACAACCATGGCAGAGACGGCTCCTCCTTGGGGGTGGAGGACCCACCACCACACTGTTCCTCCCTGGCGGTGGCAGACCAGCTCTCTCACTTTTTGCCAAATTCCTGCACATCAAAGAAGCAACGAAGGTTGCTTCTCAAAGGAGCTCAAACTCAAACCAGCAGAAACTGATAACAGCAAGAACGCTTTGTGGAATCAAATGTTTGGCAGTGCAGTGCTACATAAATACTTTCCTGATCGCTATCTCCTTCCCTGAGGAGCTCTTTGCGTGCAGCACTCAGAAGACACGTCCCAACCAGGTCCACTATGGCAAAAGGAGCAAAGTCCTGACTGCCTCTCTACCTCCCAGCTATAGGACTTGGCCTGTGAGCAAACACGTTTGCACACATGCACATACACACCCACATGCATGCACATGCATGCACACACTTCCACGCAGTGAGTCCTGCAGGCTCTGCACGCTTGCCTGGGCTCATACCCATCACGGTTGTTTTCTCTGCGCTCCTACCAGGAAGACCGCGATCGTGCCCGTGATTTTTTTTAACCCCTTGGCAGTGTGAATTAGGGCAGAGCTAATTCGCAACAGCTCATGCCAGGGGGTGGGGGCTGACGATCCGACTCCTTTGAGAGGAAACTTGCTCTTTTTTTCTTCAGCAGTAACAAGATCTTAGAGTCCAAAACCTTCACAAGACAACTGGCCAGGATTGACTCTAGCCCTTAGCAAAACATATCCACAACCGCCTCCAGCACTGAGAGGGTGGCAGCGTGTCCCCTGCTCCGCTCCGCTGCCTGGCGGGCTCTCCCGCCTCCTCCAGCCTCGAAGAACAATCCTCGCCTTGTCCGCGCTCCTGGCCAGCCCCAGGGAGCAGCAGCACGAGCGGCCGCCGCGACAGCCCCACTGTGCGGCCTGTGCGCCGCCTCAGCCACCGCCGCTGCTGCCCCCGCTGCCACCATCCAGGGCGGAAGGAGATTCAACTTAACCTGGGCCAGATGTTGCAAAAAGTGGTTCTCGGGGATGATTAAATTAAGAGGCCAGTCCATAAGCGCAGCTTTATTGCATGGGTTGCTGGGTGGAAAGGGCGGGCCTCCAACCACTGGGTTGAAGGAGCCTTTGGGGCTGCTGGTGCCCATAACCTGGTGTCTCAGCAGTTCCAAAGGGCTGAGGTTTTTTCACCTGCTGAAACAATGACTTAAAAGGATAAATCTCTTGAAACTTAAGAAAGAAACCATTTATATCCTTGGATTCTTGCCGAGCTGGAGGAGGCAGGCAGCCATGGCTTGGTGGCTCTGCCCTCCTGCTTCCCACAGAGACTTGGGCAGACGACCTGCTCGATCTGCGGGAAGCCCTTAGGGGCCCCCGGGCTGTGATGGCCTCCACCCACCACTTCGCTTGTTCTATTTAGGTTCTGGTGACCCTCTTCCTATTTTCAACTACTACAGTTACCTAGCCCTACAGCTACCTCAGATTTCTCCAGATGTCCCCCAGTTTTCCTCACAGCCCACTCCTGACACGGGTCTGTCCCAGCGTAAGCGTTCCCAAGCACTTGGGCAACGCTGCTGCTAAGGAGCATGAAGCAGCAGTGCTTCATGTCCCCTCCGAGCCCAGCACCAGACTGGGATGCAGAGCAGAAGGCAACCTCGTGCCAGGCTACCTTCAGCCCCAGTTTTAGAGAGGGGGCAGGCGCCAGCATGGGCACAGCTGGGAAAATCCCTGAAAGGAAGAGCACAGCAGTGCTGGCAGCGCCCAAGAGCTTCCGCAGCAGATGTAGCTGTCAGAAGGATCTCCCATCCATTATTTACTGCATCAAATTAGAAAAATTGGTGCCAGCTACAGAAAATGTTCTTTAGTATCTCAATAATTTAAACAACCTGCTCCCCCTCACCTACTTTTTGTGGAGTTAGGCTGACATTAAAAAAAAAAAATGTTTCTATAGCTACCAAGATCAGCTTCCAGCCACGAGATTATGATCAATAAAACATGTCAGATGTGGCTCCAGGAGCTTTTGTTAATATAAAAAGCAAGTATGATGAGAATCTTTATAATAATTCTAAGGAGACATGGATAAGATGCTTTAAAATCATCTGTTATTTAAAATAAATGTTCTGATGAAAAGAAAAAAGCAACTAGGGCTTGTAAGATTTTATTCCAAGCTATGACTGAGGCATTGCCCATCTGGAGAACACATGCTGCAAAATAGCTGTTCAGAAACACGCAGCATCTGCAGCTGAGCACGAGTTGAGGGGAGCCGTCCAGCCCCACTTTGCTAACGGGCCACCTGCCCATCCTCCCACTCACTCAGATGAGCTGATGAACAAAACCCCAAGGCAACTTGTCATAGTTAGGGCTGAATTCCCTCTCCTTGCAAATCTCTTCCACTTTGCAGTTTGTCTCAAGATCTTAGTATCTTGTACCTTCTAGAGCATCTACACATCAGCTGTGCTGTACATTGAAGAGGAAGCTGCATTGACTGTTAGACCTAGTAAAGCCCCATCCTCAGTCACGCTCCAGCCGCGCACCCAACAGAAGGGGCAAAGTAGCAGCCAACAGAAGGGGTAAAAGCAGCAGAGGAGCTGGGAGAGCAGCATCTCTGAGGGGCTGTTGCTGTTGTCCAGGGTCTGCAACTTCATTCCCAGGCAGCTGGTGGGCAGCAGAGGCTCAGGTCACCCTTGTGGCCCCCACAAACCAGATGGTCTTTCTGCTGCAAATGTCCTCTGTTTGTCAGGTTGGCAGCTATGAAGACCTGATCCCTGCCAGCTTCATCATCCTGTACATGGAGGTCACCCTTTGGCTTGGCTCCATGTACACTCACACTTGCCTATACACACACCCTCTCCTGGCAGCTCCAGGAAAGGCTCTAGTGAGAGCCGGATGAAAAGGGGAAGGAAAATTTTTATTAAAATCACGACTTTTTTTATTCATATTTTTAATCTGTGTAGGCCCACTTTTTACACATATGCGCTCATTTCCCTTTTCCCAGCTCAACTGCACCACAGACTCCAGGTTAATAAACTTGCTGTAGGCTACAAGGGTAGTTTTAGCCCCATTCAAGCACTGTGTCTGTTATTACCCCTTAAGAGGTTAAGTGCTTTGCTTTCTGCCATCCTGTCATTGAATTATCCTGGTCTGGAACTGAATTCCACTGTTTGTAACCATGGGAATGAAACATTAATTTAAGACTATCTGCATTTATTACAGACCAACGCCATTGTGCAGGGCTGCCCAGGGAACCTGACAGCACTCTCAAATAATGAACGTGGGGGGAAAAAATCCATTTATCATGTGGAATGCCTCTTCCTGCTTCTCTCATGCTGTTTATGGGCCTAGGGATCAGTGGAGACATGTCAGCTGGAAATGAGGGAAAAGCACATAAATGCCTACATTTCACCTGTGAGTACGTTTAACAGTGGTTCGCCCACTGCACAGACAAGAGCTGTTTTTCTCTGCATCCCATGACACTGTTTTGCAGTTCAAATAAAAATCAAATTGCAGTATTTAAAAATGCTCCCTGAAAAAAACAAACAAACAAACAAACATGTTGGAGTAGAAATGTCTAGAAGAATATTATGGCATTTATCCAGAAATAAAACATGCAGCCTTTCACAGTATTTTACTGTCAACATTCTTTTGCGGCACCTCTATATGATAGAGCAATCTTAGCACCGCCGCTTTATACGTAAAGATATCAAAAGCCACACAGAGAGATCTGCTCCCAATGCCTTTCTTTGTAAGGAATGGCACTGCTTCCGCATGCCAGCAGTAGCTGGCTGGGAAAGTAATGGTACTGAGCATAAAGGCCAAAGTAGCCTTAGTGCCTTTACAAGGGTCACGCATCCAGCCTCAGCTCTGCCGTTAGAGCACGGGAAAGGTTTCTCTATGCAGACACGGTGCGTTGGGCCGAGCCTCAGCGGAGGAGCCGCTCGCAGGGAAGGACTCGGGCTGACGGAGGATGCGAGGCTCCGCGCGAGCCCCCAGCCCAGGTGCTGCAGAAGCGCGGGCTGTGTGCTCAGCTGCACGAGGGGGACGCGGCCAGCTGCCCACAGCGTGGGCTTTCCTCTTACCTCAGCACGGTGAGGCCGGACGTGCGTTTGGAAACACCAGAGAATAATAAAAAAAAAGAGGTTGAAGCGTCCACTCTGAGTTCAGACGCACTTAAAAGGGGATGTTTGCTGGAGAAGATGTTGCAGAAAGACCTCTTCAAAACATAGCTAAAACATGTTCTAAGGAAGAAAAATATCTAGCAATGTGAAAAAAAAAAAAAAAAGCTAACAAAACCCCAGGCATCCAAGCACACAGCTGCACCAGTGTCACCCAGCTGCTGTGTGCCCGCTGGCAAGCGAACGAGTGAGAGAAAATGCAGCTTTTTTGTAGGGGCGGGGAGAACAAAAATGAAGAAAACGCTGGTAAGAATAAGGCAACAAAAGAAAAAAGTTCCATACGTTTGACACAAAAGAGCTAAGCAACCCTTGGGGGTAATTAGCATCTGCAAGTCAAAATAAATAACCTTGTGGAAGCGGCAGCGCACACGTGCGCAGGCCGCACAGCGCCGGCGGCCCGGGCGGCTGCCGCGGCGCGGAGGCCGTTTCCTCCCTCTAGCGTTGCTTGGGCCGCGCTGCTCCTGCCTCTGCTGCCCGAGGCGGCATGAGCCGAGCGGGAGCAGCGCAGCGGGGACGAGCGGGGCCCCCTGCCTCCCTGGCAGGGCCGCAGGGCTGTGGGCTGGCGCTGCCCAAGGGAGTCGGGGCCCCAAGGGGAATCAAGGTGAGCTGCCGCCTCGGCCGTGGGGAACAGACCCCCACAGAGCAAACGTGCGGCAGGTCTGGGGATAGCAGGGCTTTACTCACCCTGAACTTCCCGAGTTGGAGATATCTGGGATTGAAAACTTCCCTTTTTGAAATAAGACTCACACACGGGGGCATGGCCGTGATTCCGGAAGGGAGTTGCTCCATGCAGCACACGCATCTGCAGGGGCCCAAGTGCCCAGGCACCATCCCCTCTGCGGCCTGAGGAAGGGATTTGCCCCTCGTGCCCCTGAGGTCTGGGCTCTAGGTGACCAGCTCGAGTAGGGCTCCATCTCCAGAGGCACCTCCAGCCCCAGAAGGAAACATCAACAATGTCTTCCTTTTTTTATTGTAAACCAAAATAGAGACCTGCAAAGCATCATACACCAAGCCCTTCCTCCTCCGCACTTCGACGCAGAGCAGCTCCCCTGAAGGAATGGCATTTTGGCCCCTCTCCAGTCACAGGGCCAGGTGACATAGGGTCCCACATGGGGGCAAAAAGCGAGGTAGCTGTAAGAGCAGGAATAAATATTTCTTTCAGGAAAAGCAGACAAGTCTCCCCTTATCCCAGCATGGGTGCAAGTCACTTGCCCAGGAGGACAGGAGGAGGCTGCCCAGACTCACGGAGAGTGGAGAGCCGGGGTGGAAAGCACAATGGCAGCAGAGGCCCAGGCTCCCGCTGGGCTGAGGGGGCTGGACTACGCTATAACCAAATAACCCCCGGGCCTGTGCGTCTGAGCAGCACATCTCTGCTAGCAGAAAGCAAAACAAACCAAACAAAACCAACAAAAAGTTGTAAAGACTCCTCTCAAAGGAACCGCTAACCCTTTGGTCAGAACTCAGCACGGCCCTCCTGCCCCGTCCCAGCTGCAACGCAGAGGCAGGAGCCGGGTCAGAGAGGCCTCACGAGGAGGAGCAAGTTTGCAGCGAGTTTCCCTGGTAGAGTAGCATCAGTCACGTTTTCTCTGAGAGGCATCACGTGCCTTAGAAGCATCCAAAGGCTCGTTCACCCCCTCACGAAGGGCCTGCACAAAACATTGCGTCCAGGGCTGGCTGTTAACAGGGATCCCGCAGAGCAGCTCTCACCGCAGCGCAACAGCCCTGGGCCGCCCAGCGCGGCATCTGCCCAGACGGTGCAGAGCAGATAGGATAACCGAGACATTTACACTCTGTTAAGCTAATTTACTGTAACTCCCCTGCTGAAATAAAGCCACTTCAAGCGCCCTCGGCACTGCAACTGCCAAGAGAGCTCCAGGATTTTGTGACCAGCTAGGAAGCACATTCTTCCCCAAGGGACCCCACCTGTGCTGAAGATAAATTGGGCTCATTTACAAAGGACCATGGTCCTCTGTGCTCCTTGCTACTCAGGAGGATGCTGTGGATACACCTATGTGAAAGCGGCCATTGCATCTTTTACCAGCCCCAGTTGGGGTTACGCTGCTCACTTTACTTGCTGGAGATATATACCAGAAGAGCACTCTCGCTACCTTAGGCAAGCAAGGCACTTAATAAATTGAGTTTCATTCAATAATATAAATGTCTGCACTTTGTAATGAGGCTATATATACAGTATAAGTTTACTGCTGAAATACATAGCTGCAAGGTTTATTTCTCTTCAGATCCTGAATTACTTGCTATTGGAATACACAAGATGTAGACATGCCATGCTCTGTGTACAGAACCTTCTTTTTTTTTTTATTTTCTTTTGTAGTCATCATACATATAGGCTAAATATTCTCTGTTACAATCTCACTTGCACGTTTTACGTTATTTCTTTTCTTCGGCTAATTCTTCCTCTCCTAATTACAGTGAATAGCCTGGAGTTGACCGATACTCTCCTCATCTTCGGCTTCCATAATGAAACATTAAAGGACATTGGAAGCCGAAGCTACTCTTTTCCCAGTGCCACTTCACTTCTCATTTCTTCCATCAGGTATCAGTTAAAAATAAAATGTGAACTGAGTCCCGATGGAAGTTCAGGAAGATTCATCAGCTAAAAACTGCATAGGCAAAGAGTCTGGCTTACTGGCAAATCTTAAGTAATGATTTTCAAGACTTTTCTTTGTATCATTTAGTGAGGTTATGTTACATGCTTACGTGAAACAGTTTTGCACATAGCCCATAATAAATACAGTGATCAAAAATGTATTTTGATACATTCAAAAACATCTTCTTGGTTCACTCAATAGTGAATCCATCCCAAAACAGTCAATAAAAGAAACTGAAACTTTTGGCAATGTATTTTTCCACTCCTGCCAATTAATTCCATTGGTTTTCCATATAAATTATTTGTACAGATAAGTACAGTTCTTCTTTTCAGGAAATATAACCTTTTTGTTGTTTCTTAATTTCAGAGGTCATTTTAGGTCACCTTACTGTTCACAAAAAACTTTATAGAGTAAGGAATTTTATTTGTCTTTTTGCAGGCATCCCCTGATACTTGGCTACAAATGGAAGGGTTTGCGTTGGCAATGCCCTGGCAGAGACATACCTATACAAAAGGGAGCACTGCCGAGTAGCTGAACCTTATAGAGAATACGCTGTGAAGTGTTTGCCAGTGTAAGATTAGTCTATTACAAAACAGTTTTACAGGTACAATTTCTTCCACCAGGGAATTCCTTCTCTTACAGCAAATTTAAACTGAGGCTAAGCCTTCTTTAAGCATTTTATACATAAACAATCACAAACACATCTGAGCTGTATGAATTTAACTAAAACTTTTTTTCTGAGAAAGTCATCTTGAAGATGATTGCAGCCTCACATAACCAGGCTGGCCCATAAACACATCATCTCAGTAGCACTCAGAAAAATCAAAATCAAATGTTTCAGTTTATCGAGAAGGGAGAATTAGCCTCAAGAATGAAAGAAAGACCACCTAGGAGACAGATTAAACAAGCAAGCAAGCAAAAAGCAAGTATGAGGCAGAGAGACAGAAGTCTGAGGCACAGACAGGCTGGACAAGGATCAATCTCTCCCTAACACAAGACTCAGGGGTCAGCAAATCAGGAACCAAACTCGAAAACAAAATAACGCTCATGCAACAATTGCTAAATCAGGGAAAATACTTTCCAAGGGCCAGTGAGTGAAGTTTATGTGGATCCCAAAGAAAACCGCCCAAGCACACGAAAGAGGAGCTGTCATTTGCAGGCTCAGCTGCTGTAAGCAGGCATGCTGGCAGGTAAATGCCTTCTCACCTTAACAAGCCTTTTAAAGAATGCTTTATGTTGCTCATTAATCAAATGCCAATCACCATACCCAAGCACTGAGCAACTTCCATGTTAAACATTTTGTTTTAAAAGATGGCCATGGAACACGAGCTTTCCCAAGGCTCCTTCCTTGTCTTAACAGAGGCCTCGTGGCCAGTGCCTCACTTCCTTAGATTTTGACTGGATTCCAATTCACTCTAGAATTCAATCATAAAGAAAGAAAGAAACACACACTTTACAAGTAGGATGCAGTTATAGTCCAAGTAGGTGATTCCTAATTAAGGGGAGAAGTTACTTGCAGACATATTTTAAAGGGTTCAGAAAAGGTTGTGCTTGATTCGTAGGTTTTCTTTTTCTTATTGTTGAGGTTTTTTTTTTTTTCGTTTCGCAAAACGTATTAGTAAGAGAGAAAGAGAACAGCTGCTCTGAGCGATAGAGAAGATCTCTGTTCGGAAAGAGGGAAGGTCAGTGCCCACAGCCCCTGCCAAGGGAGAATTCCTTGTGAAGTACGTCAGAGAGCAGCCTACTCCCACCACAGGCCTTCTTATTGTTGCATTCTTCTTAAAATAATATAAAGAGGAAGAGAAGCTATTAAAAAAGTGATTAATTGGGCCCGTTTACAGAAATTATTTGCTTCTATCACGAGACAAAAAATCCCAGACTGACAGAGTTCACATGGTGATCTCGGGACCTAATCAAATTCTGAATGTTTTCACAGGCATAAGCTGGTGTTCCTCATGGACAATCTTTTAGTAAAAATTATCCATATTTGTGTGTGAAGGACTTATATGCACCAGCAAACAGAGCAATAAAATACTACAGACATTAAGCAACCCTACTTTACTTGAAGATGATGGTCAGGAATCCTGTTAAGGGAAAAATATTTATAAGACACTTGAATACACTGGTGTGAGATCTGAATAAATACATTAAGTTCATTTTTTTTTTGTCTCTTTATTTAAACACAAATACATTTACAGCATGCAGGTAAGTTAAAACTATATGGCGTCCTCCCCAAACCAATTGTTTTAATGCATCTTATGTGTACTGAAGTTAAATTCATATTCCACAGGTAGACTTGTCCTCTCATGTCAAATTTAGAGATACACACAGTAGTGAGTCAGCATTTAAATTATGTAAATAATTTAGTTGTTCACCAGAAATAAATATTATTTCACCAAGTTCCTACCCTAAACCATCTTTTAAAAAAATATGATTTAGAGGAACATAAAAATAAGAAGCAAAGACTGCATGTTGAAAGAGCAGTGTACTGAACATTCCTCGTACAGAGTATTTTAATTTACAAAAAACAGTAATTGTCCTGTCCAGCTGACCTATGACAGCCAAACCAGCAAAACAAAACCAAAAAACCACTTTTATTTAACATTTAAGAGGCAGTTCTCAGTAAACTTGAAAGATAAAAAAAAAAAAGTTTAAATATAAAAAGGTGATATACACTTCAAGAGCTACAGGCTAGATTTTTATTTATTTAAACACATCAATTTTCAGCACCAAACCCCCTGATAATTACCTACAGGAATGAACCTCCCACTTACAGACAAGAGAAAAAAAAATCCTGCTTCATTTGAATGTAGTTTCAAGAAAGTTATGATTGCAGCTCAAGTAGTGAAGGTCTGAAAACCTGTGGTTAACATTGGAAGAAATAATGAACAGTCCTGTTTCCATCATGTGAAATTTCATTTAAACATTTGCCATTACTTTATTTTTCTTTTCTCTGTGTGCGGTCTTTAATCGTGCTCTAAAACAACTGCAAGTTTGGAGTGTTTGGCAGCCTTAAACAAAATAGCTTTCAAAAGCTGAAAATCCAAAATAGTGAGATTCCTGACTGATACATTCAGCCCTTAAAAATCAAATTATTAAAAATTCAGGCTATTGTAGTTATAGAAAAAAAGTGAGTAAAGGTCTAAAATTGGACTATGCTCCATCATAATATAAATATTTTGTATATTTATAATATAAAAGTTACGTGATCTGCCCTCTAAAGAGTCATAGAATCTCTACTGCTTCCACAGTAACTGATGAATACCCAGCAAAAAGTGGTATAATCATCTAATACACAAAGTGGTATTAACGGGCTCTGAAAAGCTATCTGATCAGTATTAAGCCTCTTCTTTCTCAAAAATCTGGTGACTAATTTTTATCCAGAGGAAGGTTGTTCTAAAAACGGTAGTGGCTAAATCCTGTAAGTTATGCAAATTGTGCAAGAAAATTTTAAAACTCAGGTTCAGGAGTCCTGGAGCTCCACACACAAACAAAAACCCATGTGTCACTTCTTTAGCCACTTTACAGGACTTTATTGCAAAGAGAAGAAAAATATTTGACAACTACTACCTTGAACATTTCAAATACCTACTTACAAATGCATTACAAATACAGTTCAGTGTAGCACTTCTTTTAATTAAACACATGCCCCTGGGATTTCCAGACACATCAGCTTCAGAAAGACTGAACCTTTTACTAGTAAACCTGAACTCATCATCCAGTTGCTGAAATCAATTCCTATTTTCTTCCCCCCAAATGCAAAGTTAAAATTTCAACCTGAACTCCAATACTGTGTACGTGTCGGAGTAGCAGGACAAGTCCCAGACGGTGCTATCTCATGTCTCTGCTCTGAGCATGAAACGAGACAGCCCCAGAGACAGCTCAAAGATGTGTCGGCTCCTCAGAATGAAGCAGAACCTTTTCACTCCACCATACTGCACTGGGTGTAGAACCAGGAACAAAACAGATGAGATACTCCATTGCCAAAGCCTCTTTTGTAAACTGAGGTTTACTCTTATTACTGTACAATATTTATTTCCACATAACCCGATAAACGGGCATTTTATAGATAACAGTTAAATAGCTTTGTTCAAACTGAACTTCTGAGCTCTGTGGTGTGGAGACTGCAGTGCCTGATGGCAGTTGTCGTAAGCACACTTCAGTATTCTTATACTGTACAAGCACATTTAGGTCCAATGCTTTGTGTAACATTCCAGGAGAATTTTAATACAGAGTGCTGTCCTAAGTCATAGTGGAACATGTAGTGTTATGTAGAGTGACAAAAAATGAACATATACTTAAACATTGTTGCACATTCCCTAAGACAATAAAAATGTACACAAATTAAGCCAAAAAAAATCAAACTAAGATTTTCTTAACGTACATTCAGCTTGGCACAGTGCAGACTAAATTTAAGACATGAAAGACAAACCATGTAATGAACAGAGCTACACTGTAAGTAACGTACTTTTTCAAGACGCCAAAATTGCACTCTAGTTTTTTGGGGGAATCAGTTAGCAGAATTTGCAGAAGGGGGAGAGAGCTGTACAGGCCAGGTATAATTTATACATTTTCAAAAAAATAATCCTACAATCCCCAAAGGGAAAGATTATTGTCATGGAATGACTCCCTCTGTACGATATCCAATCCTCCTCACACAGCACTTACTTTTCAGCAACTGCAAAAGAGAACAACAGAAGTAGGTAAGTGCCTGTACACATTAGCCCCAAAGCCAGGCTTATACTTTACACTTCAAGTAGAGCACATTCACTATTTACATAGCTTTTAAGTTCTCAGTCATTAGATCATGTAAATAAATGCCAATAAAGCACTTGCTTTACAGTAAATTATGCAATACTAGGCACTTAATCTCTGTTACTAAGACAAGTTTACAGTTAAATAAACTGAAGGAGTCACAATTAGATACGCAAAGTTGTGAATATTACACAGGTCAATTTTAACATAGCTCCATTTGCCATGACTATTACTGCCTTTTCACCAAAGTGAGAACTGTCTTGATACCACCTGATTACCTACAGGCTTCTGCACAACATCTTGCTTTTGGTGTTTTAGAAAGATGAGGTATGGAACGAAGAGACCTTACAGCACTATCCATAAAAAAAAGGTAGCAGTTAAAATATCTTTGTATATTTTTAATATATCCAGAATACTTTGTTAGAGGGTGATCTTGGAATGTAACCCAGTACACGATGCTCCTACTGTGGCAAAACTTCTGCTCTAACCAGAAGTTCTCAATTGCTTAGCATTTGTATTAATCCACAAAACAACTGGTAAAATACACATTACTACAGAGAAAAATGCTACAGGCTGCTTTGCAAATTGTGAAGAGGAGGCAAATCTGTAGTTAAGCTCTTTATGTGAGTTTGCAATACTACCAAACAACTTATTAATAAAAATGAAGAAGATTTTCAAAATTTTTTTCTCTTCTTTCCACATACTTGATGAATTCTTCAAAGAAAGAAAATAGAAAAAAATCTGAATAAAAAGACCATTGTCTCTTCCTCTACCTGCCAAACTCCAGTTGGCACTACAGCCAAGATGCACACATGAAAAGAATTAATATAGAGAGATTTTACAGTTCCTCAGGGGATTCTAGGGGATTCTGTCAGACTATTATCTTTCGGGGGGGGGCTGTTATGCTTTTTTGTATTTTATCAGGACACAGACATCTCCCACATGATTCATCTACAAATCACCTGAAAGTCAAAATGCTATGTGCCTCTATTTAAATTCCTCACTGACCAACACTGAAAGCTCCTTCTCTAAAGTGAGATGCAAGCTCAAATTTTACTTATTGCTGATTATATCAATTATTATGAGTACTCTTAAAGATAGGATCTCTTTGTTAAAGTTCTAGGCAAAAGAGTTTGAAGCATATAGAAACTCACCCTACAGAGAGAATCTAAAATCAATCAGGTGAATTACATCTTATATATGCCTCTCCACTGACTATAAATGCAGACTGGACGACTCTGCCAAAGCTGTTCAAGCTCAGTCAAAGTAAATGTCCGAAAATTAATTTAATCTTGGCACTATCATAATCAAGTTTCTGAGTTACTAGCACCGTACTCACTCAGAGTAAATATTACATGAGATTGAAGTACATACCACTTCTTCATGTTTTTTACTAAGGGACACAACTAAATAGAAATAGGTTTCTTAACTAGTCCTATAGATTTTTTTTTCCTGAATACAGGAGGCAGCTTTGAAAAGGCAGCTAATAACTTCATTTCAATTCTTTCTTTTCTGTTTAACACACTACTCTGAAGCCATTCAAGAGAAACACCTAGGGAATCAAATACCTTGTAATCGTTATCGTTCTAGGTATATTTTCAAACTGAAGACAGACTAACTTCGCCATGAGAACGTTGCATCAGAACAGTAAAAAAAAAAAAAAAAGAGGATTCACTGAAGTGCTGCCAGCAGCAAATGCAAATAAAACCATCAGATCCATTACAATGCAGATGTTTGTTAAAAAAAAAAAAAAAAAAAAACACACTCACCAACACAAATCTATTAACTTAAACATATTAAGTACTGGACTCTGTGTAGTTATGTAGAAGACTACAGTAACTAGGATAACGTTCTGAAGTTACTGGAAAACATAAATATTTCTTTTAAGTATGCCTAAATCACTGACACACAAAACCAATGAGCAAACTTAACATCTGCAAGGAAACAGCACGATAGGGTCCATTTGTTTCATTGTTGAATGCTTTTTGAAGAAAACTGCATTGTTTTGGTTTGTTAGTATTTAAAACTAAATTGTCTGACCACTCGCATCCACCAAAGAAAAAAGATAGCCACAAGTTACCTGCTGCAGCAAGTAACTAGATCTACTATTGATTTTACTTTTTTTGTCTTGCTTGCAGTAAAATTTTCAGCTCTAGATCTATCCTTTTGCAGTAAATACCATTTTTTAAAAAAGGCAGCATTATTTCTAATACGTCCACGTTTGTATCATTTCTCTAGCTGCAAAAATTCATGAAAAGGCAAGTTAGATGATGCGACTTCACTGTAAGCCTCTCCAAGGGAAGTTTGATGACAGCGTAAGGACCTCTTTGCGAGGAGGGCTGCAGACACTCACCCCCTGTCCTGCCGCGCGCCACCACCGCCACGCAGCACGGCTGCTGGGCCAGTCTGCGGGAACGCGCCGCCCCCACGAATTGCACTTGGGTGAGTCGGAGACGCGGCGGGATGTTGTCCGGGACGGATGGGCTTGGCTGCAGGAGAGGAGACACAACTTAAGAATATATACATCACAGCTCAATTATTCATGTTGACTAACACTTTATTTTGTGACATCCTAGGAAGGATCAAATTATGTGCTTTGAATTACAGGAAAAAAGCTTAGAGATGGTATCCTGAGAAAGAATCACTAGCTGCAAATGGTTCCACATACTGGCTGCTCCACAGCTCACTGGGCTTCAGCAGCTTCTCACCTACACAGCAATGCAGAGGCAGCTCTACTCCTGAACTTCAGAAAGGTAGTTTCTATAGGTAATTCACAAACTGTATTGCTTTTTGTAAACAAAACACACTGTAAACAAAACACACAGTTTTAAACATATATGTCTTAGCTAACGTGTAACTAATACACAATTTTGTAAAGTTCTGTCATATTGAACAGCTTTCCCCCTACAACCACAAAAAAAAAAAAAAAGGGGATTCGAGAAATCGAGACAGACAGGTGTTTGAGAAGTCAAGGGTTTCTTTTACTAACCAATCTGTGCAGAATGTCCTCGCCTGGCCATGTTCTTGGATCTCACAGCTTCCTTGATACGGTCCACCTCCTGCTGATAGCGCTTGCGATCCCGAGAGGCGTTCTCTTTGGCCTCCTTCAGCGCTGACTCCAGAGCTTTAACTCTCTCAGCTGTAGCCCTAAGGCGCTTCTCCAGTTTAGGAAGTTCACAGCGAAGATCTGCATTATCACGTACCAGCTTAATAAATAAATACATGGAATTATTTTCTTGCTGAAGAAGGTATGGGAGAACCAAACAAAAAAGCTAAAAAGTCACCCTAAACCAGGCAAAGTAATAAGACTACTACAGTGAATTTCCTTAAGCTTTTATTTAATCTAAAGGTTCAGCAGCAAGATTGTCATTTGAAAATTAGTCACTATGGAAGCATACAGTATTCCATGTAGGTTCTTAAGATCTATATTCTTCGCTCAGGGACAGTCAGGCATGTCACCAGATTAATACACTAACTCTAAATGCTAACCTGGGTCTTCCCTGATTTGAATTCAATTATTTCATTACATACCCACATGCAGTTAAAGTATCTATTAAGCAACTTTTAAAGATTATTTTAGTCTATTGTTGCATACTGAAAACACATTCAAACCATGGAAGCACTCAATTTTATTAGAACAGTTTCATTATGAACAATATGCATTCTAAAATAATTCATCCTAAGTCACTTTTAATTTAAAACTTGAAATTAAACCTCATACCTGCTTGTGGACCTTTGTGAGCTGCTCAAGATTATTCTCAAGGAAAGAAATCTTCTGCTTTTGTGCAGCACTGCCTCCCGTGTCATCCGAGTCAATCTCAGCACTCTGTAGTAGGTAAGGGCAGGGGAGAAGAATACAAATCTAAATTGAGACAGACCAAACCAGAAAAATTGCACTGCAAAGAAAGAGACTAACTGGCAATCCAGTTTTAAAATGAAATTCATGCAACATTCTCAGAAACAACAAGTTTAACCATAACATCACATTACCTTTTTCACTCTAGTAGCCAGATCTTGAACAAATAGCTTCCGAAGATTATGAAGAGTCTGAAGTTCTTTAGCCTACAGGTAAAAAGAACATTTTTAAAGACAATCAAAATTAACCCAGGGAAGAGGGAGAAGGAAAAAAAAAAAAAAAAAAAAAAAACATTAGCTTTGGAATGTATCCTGACTAGCTTACCACAGTCTCTTCCAAACCCTTTAGATCTTGCCTTGCTTGTTCCCGTCTGTCCTGCATAACCCTAAAAGAGAACACATGAATCCTAAGATACACGATCAAAACTGAAAATGGAATGTTCCAAGTAGTTAAGGGTCAAAAAGATAACATTTTTCTTTTAAGTCCTTAAATAAAAATATAGCCAACAGATGACACCACAATCAGAAGTCTAAATCGGAGCTGAAAAGAAAGGCAGGAGAAAAGGTAATTTTTATTGTTGACTGAGCACCAACAAGTATGTTCAGTTTTATCAACTGCATTCTAGAATATGTAAAAAAGGATTCTCAAAATCAAAGTCAGGACAAATATTTGGAAAAAAATCTTACCCTACAAATATTCTTACCTTTGATCAGATGATATGCTAAGTGAAAGAGTATAGGATTTCCATTTTGTCCTCCCTCTCTGCTAATAAGTTTGCCAAAGCTTTTAACATTATATGTGGAAACTCAGTTTCCAAGAATAAAAGCCATTGGCAGCACTTTACTTTCAGCTTAAATAGGAAGGCAGAAGCTCTACACATGCTTTGCACTACAAAGGCTCATTTTTTTGAATGGCTTTGAGATTATGGTTAAATTTCTAACGATTAAGAAGTGTTTTGAATTAGCTGACCACTAGCTGAACTAGTGGATAATGCCACAATTTTATAAAGCCTTAAAAGCTACACTGACCTGAAAAGTAGAATGCTGCATCAACTATACAGCCTCTAATTCACTAAGATATTCTATTTAGTTTTTCCATGAAGCATAGAGAGGTTGAACCTCAAGTACAGACACTACACCAAAACCCTTAAATCACAGAAGAACCAAAAAGTAGGGAGTTACTCAATTGAGGTGGAACTTTTCCAGTTTTAGAACAAGCAGTACTTAATTGTGAGGGGAGAGCTACAGGTTGGAGCATTTAACACAGAAAGATACACCCCTCCCAATACATCTTTCATTCTTTTACCTCCTATCTTAAATATTAAGGTTGTGAAAAGGCACAATCATTCTAAGAGTAAAAAAAAATATATGTCACAGAGCTTTGCTAGCACTTTTTTTTTTTTTTTTTTAAATAAGCATATCATCAAATGAGAGTCACTTCCCTTATCATACCAGGTCACTAGTTCTTAAAATTGTGACTGTTCTATATGCTGTTGACACTTACGTAAGTTCATGCAGCTTTCTGCTTTTTTCCTGATCCGTTGCCTTCAGCTTCTCATGTTCAACTCTCAGACGCTCCTGTTCAAGCATCATTTTCTGATTTTGGCTAAACAGAGAAAGTAAATATTAGATGTCAGTACTTCAAAAAAGGAGAGGGAAGAGTAAAGAACAAATTGGCATATCTTTAATCCCTTTAGCTTAAACTTGCTAGACATGCTTAAGACTTTTCTCCCTGACAAGATAAAAGATCCAAAACAAAACAAAAAAGGCAAAAAACAAATCCAAAAACACATTAAGTTACAACCCAAACCACATCAGCAACAAGTAACTTAAGCTTCTGATATGTTGGCAGAATCAACCGAACTTGTCAGGTATGATGCTGGAAAAGGCAAAACTCAAGTTAGAATATAGTGTTAGAGGAAAATCTTTTCACCTCCTGCCCGCCCTACTACATTTCCTTACAAAGTCTAGAAATATATGGCTAATAGCTAACAAAGTAATTGCAATTACTTACTCTTGTAGTTCAGTGATAAGTTTCTCCTTTGCATCAACTTCATCTCTTAGGCTGCTGATTTGTTTCTGGTGTGTCTCACGATGGCTCTGAATCTGCTGTTCCACAGCTTGCTATTAGCAGAAAGGGGAGAAAAAAAAAAAAAAAAAAAAAACTCATATTACGTTCTTTAAAGTTACGACTCACTTAATTTTTAAAGGACAAAAAAATTTACCTTAACTTCATTTGCAGTCTGAACTTTATTTAAGTGCTCTTTCTCCATTTCATGAACTTTTTCTAATAGGGATAGGGGAAAGAAGGAGGAAAAAAAAAAAATAAAAAAAAATCAGAAAACATTTTAGCAGCCAGATAACTGCGTAATCACAAGGATGCCAGGGGTAACTGTTGTGCAGCTCATCTGCATACCCCCATCCTTAATCCTCCCAGGAGTTTTTCCCGCAGAGTTTATCAGTTAAATTAGCAACATCTTCTATTTAACCCTGCTCTTAGTAGTCCTTTCAAACAAGGCAGCAAGTGTGCCTCCCTCTTCATTTAATTCTATATGCTCATGCAAACAAACAAACAAACAAACAAAAAAAAAAAAAAAAGTCATTTTGCAGCTCTACTCTTCAATCTAGATAGTATGGACCAACTGCTTACTGATGGCTACATACTTAGATTAAAAGGGCAGGAGAGGTAATGATCACAAAAAGGTATTCCTACCCTGTGCTCGAAGTTGAACTAATTCTTCATTAAGGGAATCTACAGACTCTTCCAGTTGCCTCTTTTTCTGCTCCACATTCTGAAGATACTCAGTCAATGACTTGATCTTAGCTTCATGCTTGTAAAATGGAAAGAATCATTTACTTTAGAACTAAGTAAAACAACACTATATCTGCATAGTGACATCAGTCTTAAACAATCTAATCTCAAAACAAAAGTGATGCCAACTAAATTCTCTCTAAAGAAAGAAAGAAAAAAATCCATTATGCAGATCTATAATGCAGCCTACAAGATAGTTTTCATTCTGGAATCAAGTACATATTTGCCTGAAAGATTAGATGTTTTGAAGGTTAAATATTATTACAGAAAAGACAAGCTTACTATATTTTAGAAGATTGACCGAAATATGCACTTCCCTGATATAACAAAAGATGAGGGTCTGTATGTAAAATATAATATAACAAAATTTGCATATGTAGATCACAATTTAAGTGTACTAAAAGTCTAGTTACTGATCCTTTCCAACAAGGAGCATGGCAAATCTTGCATTAGAAATAAGCTTAAACTGCTGAGCAAGCCCACTACACTACAATGATGTTATCTCCGTGTGCTCACTGCC
The DNA here is from genome assembly GCA_013389825.1 of Crypturellus undulatus. Taxonomy (NCBI): domain Eukaryota; kingdom Metazoa; phylum Chordata; class Aves; order Tinamiformes; family Tinamidae; genus Crypturellus; species Crypturellus undulatus. The sequence continues at coordinate 1,303,609 of VWPW01026102.1, forward strand.
TTTCCAGCTCAGACTCACTGTGTTGCAAGGCAGAGTGGTCACTGGCCACTGTTTTCACAGTACTGGTATTTGTCAAACATCCTGTGACAGAGAATACATAACTTCTAGTATTTAACGGAAATGCTACAAAAGCACTATTAAGCTACATCCATATTGTGGAAGTTCTGGCATCTTCTCATTCAGCTCACTCAGAAGCATTCCAACTGACTAAAGCACTAAGGATGAAGAGAAGAATCCTGTGACTTGTGTGGTGTCAGAACCATTAAGCAATCGCAATATTTCATTTTCTTCCAATAGGCTAATGGATGTGAAAGAATATTTAGGAAAAATTCTAGAGAAACAATTACCTGTGAGATACGGAGCTGACAGGCAGCCAACTCCTTCTCGTTTTCTTCCATTTTCTTATTGCTTTCAGCCTGGGTGCCTTCTAACTGTTTGCAACGTTTTACCATTGTTTTCACTTCTGATTTCATTTTACTAATGTACAGTCTTGCAACTGTGAACTCTTCGTCTATCATGCCAGTTCCCTCAGGCTGCTGAAAAGTTTGAAATTGTACATTGAAAAACTTTAGACGGCTAAAATACTTCTTGTACAGAGAATTAAGCATGAGGTAGAAGAGCTTAGCACCTAGCATTCCTACTCCTATTCCAATTCCATGGAATTCGAGACACGAACAATGGATATTATTCCTATCCATTGCCAGACTTGTGTGAACAAACTAGAAGTATTACATGCTTAGTAAATTACCTTAACTCCTCAACCCCTACAAACTTATTCTATAGATTTCCAGCAACTCTTACAGCTTTGTTTTACAGTTATATTAGTTTTCTTTACTATAGTAAGAACTCTGATCCTAGATATTCAAAAGGTACAGGTGTAGTAATTGTCATTAAAAAAATTGCACTAACTAATCTTTACCTTGACATCATTATTTCCTACTGCAATTCCTATTTCTGCAAGATCTTTTAGTAAGGAGGCCATCATCTCTGTTGCTCGTTTCTTCTGATGGTTGGTCATTTCTTTCAGTTTTTGAAGCTCTGCATCTATACTGGCTAAAGTAACCTGGAACAAAAGAAATTACATTTTACTAAAAAAACAAACAAACAAACACCCTAGAACTAGAATTGTCTTTTTTTAATAATGTATCAACAAATAATTGCCTACTGAAGTGTCTCAAACAAATTATATCAACCTATTTGCCCCCCAGTACAAGAAGGATGTGGAGCTGCTGGAGAGAGTCCAGTGCAGGGCCACAAGGATGATCAGGGGCCTGGAACATCTGCCCTATGAGGAGAGGCTGAGGGAGCTGGGCTTGTTCAGCCTGGAGAAGAGAAGGCTGAGAGGGGATCTGATCAGTGTGTACAAGTACCTCAAGGGAGGCAGTGAGGAGGATGAGGCTGGCCTCTTTTCAGTGGTGGCCACCGACAGAACAAGAGGAAATGGCCACAGATTAAGCATCAAAAGTTCCACGGGAACTTAAGGAAGAACTTTTTGAGAGTGAGGGTGAGAGAGCCCTGGAACAGGCTGCCCAGAGAGGTTGTGGAATCTCCTTCTCTGGAGATCTTCAAGACTCACTTGGATGCTGCCCTGTGCCATGTGATCTAGGTGGCCCTGCGTGTACAGGGGGGTTGGACTAGATGACCCCTAGAGGTCCCTTCCAACCTTAGGCATTCTATGATTCTATGATTTAAGTATACTACGCACTAAAGAGATATGTATATTTTCATCTTCAAGATCTCTTTGAAAGAAGAAAGAGAACTGCATCCTCACAGTATTCTGCTTGTAATGCCTACAAACAAGCATATCCTTTCCAGCACATTGTATTTTGAGACTAGAGACTATTAGCTATCTTTAATGGTTTGAAATCTACCAAATACTTGGCTACCACTGCTGTCAGTCATTCCATAAAGCTGTGCAGACATATGATGGTTAGTGGTATGCATTCTGTGGGACTGATACAAGTCATAGATTGCAATATGGGCCCTCCCTCGGAATAAGCCCTCTTTTCCTTCAGAATGTAAAATAAATCCCCTCTTCTTGACAGCATTAAGATATGGCATGCAGAACACCCCTTAAACACGGGATGCAAATACAGGCTTCTTCTGAGGAACACTTGCATGTTCACTGCCATTTTAGGACTGGAAAGAGTTTGGAGCAGATTGTGTTGCTGCTACAGCACAGGCACTCCTCAGATAACAAAACTGAAACAGGTCACCAGTATGTAATAAAAGCATTAATCTCTAGGATTTTTTAAATTGCTCTTAAGGTGGGGAAATGCCATAGATGCTACAGAGAGGGCTGTAAGGTCAAATATTCAGTGTGGATTTTACTCTCTTTAGTAAAGCGTCCCTTGCTAAGGCTAGTGTTAGAGACTACAAACTGAAGAAGCTTCAAGCTTAACTACCTGTTAGTATTTAGGCATTTCAGAGAAAGGCAAGTTTGGAGTGAAAAAAATATTAACTCTTACTTCATATTCAACAGTGGTGACTCAAGTTACTTCTTCACCGGGCAAAATGATTCAACACTTTCATTATTTGCATCTCAGCTCTATCTCAACATTACAGAGAAGACGAGCATTGTTTCATGCCATTGAGCTCTACAGACCTAGCGAAACTGTCCATGAGAACTACCAAACTGACAAACTAAAGAGGAAAACAAGTCCAACACATGAATAAACCTTTCAGATCATCTCTTCCATGGAAGGTTTTATAGAGGTTCTTATATGGGGAAAAGCAAAACAAGGGAGAAAGAGAAAGCCATATAAAAAGCCATTGAAAAAGTGACTTCAAGGAATCCAAGTAAGGCAAAAAAAAAGTTAGGTTGAGACAGTCAGTAATTCATTTCTTCAGTTTCCTACCGATTTTTGATTGAGTTCATCACTAAGCAGCTCATACTCCTTTGCCTTATCTTCTACTTCCTGAGACTTCTGGTCATAGTTGACCGCTAGTTCTTCAAGGGCCTGTAGCACCTCTTTCACTTCTTCTTTAGATGCATCATTTTCAGCTTGGAGGCGATTCAGCTCTGCTTGCAGGTTGTCTTGGTCCCGTCTGGTAGAAGCGAGAAGCTACAACATCAACAGTGATATATAATTAATAATTATCGTCAAGAAATTGATGCTTTCACCCACAGTATTACTGCGTGTTAGCAGTATCCAGCATCATAAGATAAGTATGGTCAGGACAGATACAGCAAGAGCATCATAACAGAAAAATTCAACCACTCATCTATAACCAGAGTCATTCATTTCTTTTAAAAGTTCTCAAAACTAAAATAATTATTAATCAAACCCTTTCAATACGGCACCTGAGCACACACACGAAACGTAGCAAGCTTTCAAAAGAGAAGTCGGACAGTGATCATAAACTGTGACATCTTAAAATATCTCCATTTTTTAAAATTAAGAAAAAATATAAAGATATTAGACAAACTCACCTCCTCCTGATCTAACATTTGTGTTTTTAGTTTTTCTACTAGTTGGCTCTGCTGATTAATCTCTTCATCCTGTAGTTGAAACAACAGTGATAGAAAATAGGTGATAAGTATTCAACTTTCCATATTCTGCAATAAAATTAAAAAGAATCATCCTTTTGATTCACTGGCCTATGCATTAGGCTCCTCATCTAATGTGCACTTACAAAACATGATGCTTCAAAGACAAAATTCTTACACCTATGTTTGCAGATCCTCTCAATTCTTCTAACTTTCAAGAAGCACGTAAAAATGAATTTGAAGATCCTCTCTCTCTCTAAACTTAGTGCATTGCTTGAGAGTTACAGTATGTTCAAATCAACTATGTATAAATTGAAAACAGTAGCTTTTTAAAATCTGTTTTCTGCCTACCGATAGGTTTATTTTTTTGGTAATTTTTTTGACAGAAGATAAAGCAAGTGAGTCAGAACACTCATTCAGCACCAGATAAGCCAATTTCTGATTTCTCTTTAAAATTAAAGCACTCCAGATATACGTTCAAGCAAGTAGAGCTGCAAATTAAGTATTATCTAATGTATCTCAAGTTGTTTTTCCACAAAGTCTTATATTAAATAAGAATGTACCTTGTCATCTAGTTGTTTGTACAGTTTGGCAATTTCTTCCTCACATTTTCTTCTCTCAGTGTCAGTGAAATTGCCAGTTACTCCAATTGTAGCAGCTGGTTTATCATTAATAACAGTAATGTCCTTGTCCACTGTGAAAGCTTCTAAATTGGCCTTCTCTTTGTCAAACTGCTCGTCAACTGGTACAGTCTCCCCTTAAATAAGAGATATGCTTATAAAGTATTTTTAGTACTCATGAACTACCTTTCAGAAAGCTAGCCTTGAAAAGCATTGCATATTTGCTAATAGCAATACAGCTCTATGGTTAATAAACAACCACGTTCACAGATTTCATGACAAAAATCATCAGATCATCTAGACTGACCCTTTATTTATCAAAGGCCATTATATTTTCATACAGTTATTCTGCCAGAAGCTCCAAATCCCACAAGAAATTGTACTTTCTAGAATTCTAACTTGTCCCAAAGACATTAAACAGAATCATTTCTTTTCCCTCAGAAGTCTGTTTTGATAGCAAGGCATATTTACTGTGAAATTGTTTTACTTCCAATTTAAATATTGGAAGTAATATATTTAAATACATACTTGCTGGTAATATATTTAAATACATACTTGCTGACCTTTTCTTATTAAGCCTCTTCTGATGAGAGTACTTCACTAACTTCACATGGAGAAAATGCCACACACTAATGAAGGCACTTGGCAGTGCCTGAATTCCTAGCACTTTACTACAAAACGTTTTGTGCAGTCCCTGAATGACAAGGGCTCTTTACAATGCTGCAGTAACTTCTGTCAATATCCTGAAAGAACTACACTAAACTTTTCAGGTGGAGTCTCATAACCATCTCCAGACAAGGAAGAATATAGGGAATAGAAGAGTATAGGAAAATATAAATATACTTTAAATAATAAGAATTACATCTTGTTCAGCTTATTTAAATAAGTTTTTTTTTTTTTTTGGGGGGGGTAGATTTACAGCAGGAGGTGGTGCAGAAGTTGTCTACATAATTGCAAAACCATCTTCAGCTGAAGTCATTGATAGTTTTAGGTGAGAAAGTATTCTTATGATATTGACTTGAATCAAAAAAGAGAGGCAATATTTGTTCAGCTTCTGCATTTACAGCTAATATCACTATAAAACATTTTTTCAATATTAATTCTAAAAATTAAGTCTAGTTTTCCCTTTCAACCCAGTGTTGAAAACCTAACCAACAAACTTTCAGACATTTTTTCCCACTTCACAATTACCAGAAATTGTTACATTTGAAATACAAACTGAGTAAGCCAGCTTGTCTAAGGTCCACTAGTAACTCAGGTCAACTTGCCTAAGTTCACATAACAATTTTTTTCTCACCATTCCGCCATCTGTTGAGTTCATTTTCTAGCCACTGTATGGTGTTACGCAGAGTCTTGTTCTTCTCTTTTTCTTTTTCATATTTCTTCTTCCACTGTTCTGCGGTGAGCTCCACATTGACACAGACTGTGTTCTTAATGGTCTTGGCTCTGCAGAGAAGGAGCAAGAAGCACTGAAATGGGTTCTTTTTAAGAGGTACAGAATTTTAGATATAATCTCTCACCCATCATAGGTCAAAGTGTAAGCAACTCCCACCTTTTCCAAAGCTTCTTCCTACTCCCTGTCAAGTTACTGTTCTTTCAGTTGATTTGATGCAAACATTAGCAGAAGGAAAAATCAAACAACCTCTAAGAGGCTGAAAAAACTCAAGCTAAGCTGGATACTTTCATTTGAAAGAATTTAAGTCAGGACACCACAGTTTTGAACAAAGAGCAGTAAGGGTAACATTTATCACATCTAGCAAACATATTTCCAATGGTCAAGAGACAGCACCCACACACTTTCATAGTACAACCTATCTAGATTATTTAAAGAACAATTCATTTCATCATTCAGAGGCTGAAAAGTTTCTGATTAAACCTCCATTAACAAGAAAGTTGCTCAGGTCAAAGTTCAGATGTGATAATCTGCATTTTATAAGGTAAGCAGAAGTTGGAAGCTAACTTTGTTCATATGATAACTCTTAAAAGTATCTTCCTGCCAAGTCTCATTGTGACTGGTTATTACCAAGGATACATTAATTACTACTGGATTAGGGCCTGAGTTTCAGCCAAAACTGAACAACTAGCAGGTTAATAGATTTATAAAATATTAATAATTTAATATATCATACTGAGGTATACTTTCCATAATAAAAATCTCTGAAAGATCAGTTGGACACTTTCCTGTTGAACAGTAACAGACTAATCAGGCTAACAGAGATGAACAAAACAAAACCCTGACAGCTTTTGCAACCTCCACCAGTAAATTACCTGATTCAATCTAGAGTTCAGAAACTGCAACATTATGCTCAGACATTTGTAACAGAGTGGCAGAGCTCTGAGTACCTCCAAATTTCTATGCAACTTATAATTGAATTTATAAATATTAACTCAAATCTTACTAGAGAATTAAATGCAGGAAATGGACCAAAGGATAAGATTAGCAAGCTACTACAGAAAGACTGTCAGAGGGCAAGCTTCTCTGCAAGTAAAGGTTTCAGCTTATCTGTAGAGTACCTCCCTTCTCCCTCCTCCAACTTCAAAATAAGAATATCGATTCACCTCCCCAAGACTAAATTAAACTGCATTTTGAAACAAATGATACACCGTCCTCTTGATGATACAGTCTTCAGGATCCAGCCAAACTAAGGATATGTTTTATATATCTTAAATTTATATGAAGAATTTGATAAGAAAATAAAAGTTTATATTTACATATATATTATTTATATAAATACAAATATATATAATGAATCACAACACAACAGCTATATGTGCACAGCAGAATTAGAAAACAAACATTCAACTTCATGCAGAATGAGAAAAGAAGTTACTTCTAGAGGTAATAAGAGCAAGATATTAACATTACCTTTGGCCAAACAGAAGAGTAGATTTAGTTTCAGATTCATTGTATGAAGATGGAGAACAGCAAATAACAATAGTGGTTCTGCAATTACCCCCTAGCGAGTCCTGAAGGATTCTTGTCATTTTGCTATCACGATATGGGACGTAAGTCTACCAAGGAAACAAGAATTGAACAAGAATTTAAGATTCCATGCACATCACTGAACAGGTCAGTAAAGGATTTCTGTATATTACAGTGCACTGAGATGCAAGACTTGAAAAATCCAAAGAGCACACTTACACTGCTTTCAGCCAAAGCTGAAATGACGTTTCCAAGTGCAGACAAAGATTTGTTGATATTCTTAGCCTCATCCAGCACAGCACCTTCTGCTCCGGTTTTACTAACCTATATAAAATTTCAGAAAGGTATTAAATGCACCTTAGGACACACCTCCCACACTTAATACAAAACTTCAATAAATTTCTACTACTAAAGGCAATTTGGATTTTAGGAGGTATGCATCAGCAACTTGGTTTAGAATAATCAAAACCCTCCTCAGACTCTCTTCCTATTTTACCATTGATTTTCATTTAGAACTCAGGATTTGGAGATGCTTCTGCTATTTCAACCAAATCTAGTATTTTCCTTTGGAAAGCAGGCCTTTCTTTAAAAGATATATAGATAGCTGAAAGCTTGCATCTATGAATTGAAACTTTTTTTACAAGTTGTTTCTTTTCTTTTAAAAAATAAAGGAAATCTGGGTAATTTGAAACCGCCAATTATTCACAATACAAACTATAAACCTGTAGATGCAGGTCTATATAGTTTGTTCAGAAGCCATTCCAGAAGCCAGGAAAGCAGTGCGCCTATTTTAAAAGAAGTTCTTGAGAACAGAGTTTTTTTGAAGGCAAAATCTGATGCACATGAATGCCCTATGAACCAAAAGTGATATTAACAGAAACTGAGGCAGTGGAAATCTATCCATACCGTTCTTCATCCCAACTTTCCTGCCTGAGTGTTGAATTTGATGTATAGTTCCATAATTCCACCTTTATAAGGGGAAGACCTCATCAAGATGCCATCATGTCTATAACTAAGCAACTCTATTTGTATTGCAAAAGACTGAGAAGTAGAAGAGCAGAATTAGACTTAAACAGCAAAAGAAACAGAAATACCCTGAAATGAGACCTACAGCCTGATTTTGCTCATCCTGCTTTAATGCTTCCAGTTTGATTCCAATTAAAAGAGACAACCACTAAGAAATACATCCTAGAGTAAGAAGAGGATCAGAAAGAACAGAAAAGCCACAGAACAATGACACACACAAGCACTGCCAAGCAGAAATGACTAAAAAAGCTGGAGACAATGATAGAGATAAGCCCCAGGAGGAAAGATTAAAAGGGCAATGTCAGAAATCCAGGTCTTAAAGGAGTAAGCTACAATGTATAAAGCTTAATAACAGTAATATACAATAAGCAACATGAAATACGATGTTCCATTCTTTCTTTTAAGTATTGATTCAGGAAAGGAAGTTGTCGTCATTGTGATAATGCTGATAAGGATCAGGAAAATTGGCATCACTACATAAAAAAAAAAATGTAGATGCTCCACACCCAGAAACACTCGTTGATTTTAGTATCTAATTTATCTAATGCACTCAGATGTTTTTTTACCTCTTGAATATCAAGAATGAACCTATTGTCTCATCCTATTCCACATTTACAAACTTTCTGCAGAAATGCAAATCAGTTTAAGGAGAGAGTATCTGAAGAATGAAAATTCTTTTGAATTTTTGATTCTGAGTATCACATGACTGGTCAGTCAAGTGTTTTAAATGAATGTAAAAGTTATCTGAGTTTTTTCAAACCATGAAAAGAGAAAATAAAAGTTACCTTTTCGCTACCTGCCAAGTCCACAAGGTAAAGTTTTCCACTTAGTTTCTGTTCTGTTTGAGTATTCTCTTGTTTTACATTAATAAGAAAAATACTATGACTTCGGGAGCTGTGTTCATTCATATCTATAATCCAAAATAGATAAATTGTCAAAAAAAGTATAATTAACATTACTTGACTAATGCAGTATCTTTCTACACTGAATTGACAGATCTACAGGTAACGCAACTATTTACAGTTGTCTCACAAGACAGTAAGACACAGCAAAACCAACAGTCAGTATCACCTATTTACGTAACGAAGATCCACTCTCCCTTGGGCTTCTGTTAATAACACATACGCTCACTGACAGAATTAATCAAGTTGAAGTCCAAGACTAATTCTTTCCTTAAGATTAAGACCATTTTTATTTCTGGTCCTTAACCAAAAAAATAAGATTTTTCCTTCTCATGTTTTCTTAAGGAATGCAAGTTCTCTTTTTCAAAGAAATAACTGGGCACATGCACAAAAAAAAGAAATTTCTCCTCCATTCAGCTCACAAAGACTTCCAAACGAAGACTAAAGTATTATTCTGCATTAATCTTATCTTCCCTTGTCATTTTTTGCCTTTTTTTTTTTTTTCCTTTATTCTGTTTCTTGTGGGAATGTGGACATCAGTGCCATTGCTCCTGACAACTCAGCTGCCAGAAAGCAAAACTTGGCATCCTGGGATGCTGCCTGACTCTGCAGTATGTCCAAATACACCTTCAGACAGCTTTTCTTAGAGACATCATGTCCAAGGTGTATGTGAGACACTGTGGATTACTTTTAGATTCACAGGTTAACCTGGAGCAAATTCTACAAACCAGAACTTGGTATTTTTCCTAACACAAAACTACACTTTTCTCCTGCTCCCACAGCAAGAGCTCCTGAACTGAGAACTGAGAGTTGTTTCCAAAACATGTGCTGAAATGGTTTGCACTAGGCCTTAAAAAAAAAAGTCTTTCCTATTTTTGAATACATATAATAAACAGAAAAATAAGGCACTAAAAGAAATAGATACTTACTTGTAACTGCTACATGTCGATTAGATTTTCCTTCATCTATAGTATCCATAACTTCTTCTGGACTACATACAAAACGCTCTGTGCAACCCTTTAAAAAATATCAACAAGCCAGATGTAAATACTACATGTGACAGAAATGAAAGATCAAGACAACACCAAGTTATCACTCACCTTTACATAGGGAACTCTATTTTTATCTTCATGAACAGAAAGATTGGTCTTCGAAACTGGAAGACAAAAAGCTCTAAAGCTAAGGCACATATCAAGCCCTCACCAAACGAACTAGCTATTCACAACATACACCTCAGGAGTTAGAGGTGTTATTATTTTCACAGAGGTATATTATTTTCACAGCAATACTCTCTAGAAACACAATATATACAAAACAATCGCTAATACAGCTTAAATTTTTGTACATATTAGTTCCGCGCCTTCTCATTTTGATGCAGCTATATAATCTACAGCTTACTATTACTATACTACATAGTTAAGCATCACAAAGTTTTTATTTTAATCTCTTCCTCCAGAATAAATTTTTATTTCATATAAAACACACTTACCATCCAAAAGGTCCCTTATTTTATCCAAGTATATTTCAAAATACGACACCTGAAAAAAATGGCAGAACATTACAAAGCAAAAATACGTAGCTTTGAGATAAGAAAAATCCACATCATTTAGACTTCCCACATAAAACCACGTCTAATTCATGTACTAGAGGCCGAACTTGATCAAAGCTTCAAGTACTATCAGTACTGACAGACACTATCAGGATAGCTACCATCAATGTTTAATGGAAACAAGATTAAAGTGTTAACTTAATTTTTCTTTAAGAAGAAACAGTTACTTTTGAAATAACTCATTTAGATTTTCCTAGTTACTGGCATTCTGCAATGGTCCAGATAGAAAAAACACTGAACTACAGATTACCTCCAGTTTTAAGAGTGAAGCAACAGTTACTTAAAAAGGTAGCAATGAAGAAAGCTTACTTTAATATGAAACTCGAGATTCTCATCCATAGAGTAAATATAATTAAAAATATCTTGCACTATTCTTGGAATAATTCCCATTCCGTCTGGGTCATGAAGCTTCCCCTTATTAGAAAAAGATACAATAAAATGAAGCATTACATTGAATTCAACATCACAAACAGTACTTAAAGGTAAAACAAAGTCAACGGACAACAACCTCGTTTTAAATACATCATATCTGTCAGCCTTTTCTTTTACCTATAAAGGAAAGTCTTGACCATCCACATGAGCCCAGTATTTACTAGGAGATAAAAACAGCCTCAGATCTCTCTCAAACAACTAAAGTGAAAATCTACTATTAGAAAACTATGTTTCTTCTCCCATTAAGAAATAAGACTACAGTTATTGCCCTTTCAGTTCTGATAAACATTTTAGTTATCCAAATATTGCAGTGAAAAGGTAAGAAAGTTAAAATTCAGGATGAAAACAGCAGATTTATCCTATTTCTAGAATAAGATAAGATTTATCTTATTCTAGAAATAAGATAACAGTTCTGCGTTGAAAAGAAATCATGATAGCAAGAGAGAACTATTTTAAGATTTCTTACTTCCATAGTGTGCGTTTTCCCAGATGATGTTTGCCCATAAGCAAATATTGTACCATTGTATCCCTCAAGTACATCTAGAAGAAAAGAGTATTTTCATTAGGGTTCTTTTCCTGTTTCTACACAAACATCAAATGAAATAGAATGCAAACAAACAATTGCAAAAGTCTTCAGCAAGTTAAACGATGGATTAAATGGATCGACATTTAGTAATGCAGTAGTAGGGTTTGGATCGGGGGAGGTAATTACATTTTAAGAAGTTTACTAGTTTTGAAGGAGCTTTTCTTTCAAACAGAACTTTAACTCAATTTCCTTTCTATTCCCAATTCTAATGTCCTGGTACAACTGTAGGTTGAACAACAGATAGTCTTCAATGACTTAAGAGGAAGAAGAAATTGTGCACAAGAATGTTATGGTATCGTCAGCCTTCCCAGGAAAGTTCTAACGTCTAACTGTTAAGAGAAGGGGTTATGCCATAAATTTCAGCAGCTTACGCTTCCATAAGGAGAGCTGGCTGCATTTTAAATTGTACATGAACCAACCTTGGGGTGGGAGGGATTGTTTACCAGTGTTACTATTGAGTCTCATGTTGAAAGCAAACTTTTGTTTTCTGTAAACAACCACAGGCTACTCCCGAATGGAGAGGTCTTATCTAACCCATCATACCCTGAATCCATTTGTACCATCACTATAGTCAGCTGTCACAAGATACATAAAAACCTAAGAAAACATATTCAGGGGAAGGAAAAAAACAAGTTTTTCAGATGGGTCAGATGGGAATGATGAGGGGAAACATAAAGGAGGTGGTAGGAAACGATTACAGTTCTCAGTCAACTCTATTTCTGAATTGTCGAAAAGAAAAGAATTTTTACTCCCTAATAAAATAAAAAAGAAAAATATGTGAACTAATTCTAATCCCTAACTCCTTTAAGATTTAAATTCTTACAGTAGTATGGATTTTTCACAACAATTCACTTAAGAAATGAGTCTTTAACGAACCTTTCTTTTACTTTCCTTGTCCTTTTACTAATAAAATGTCCCTAAAATATCAACTATTAGTGGTTTCTTGCAAGGCTTTGTTAAATTGTAGTTGACTACTTTCAAAATATTGAACTATCCTCCTCCAAAAACTGTAAAAAAGAAAAAAAAAAGAGAGAGGAAAAAATAGCCAATTGCTTACTACAGCAGTGTAGTATTTTGTGACCTTGTAGAGCTTGACCTTTAAAATTTACTAGGCCAATTCTGACAATTCAAATTTGAAACTGTATATCCTAAGATTATCATAAGAATTAAATTTTCTGATGCCAGACTATTAAAAAAAAATCAAGAAACTACTTAGAAGAATTGTTTTCAAGCAGAAGTTGTTGGTTTTGATTTTTAATTTCTGATAAATTGCTTTAAATGTTTTCACCATTAAAACCCAATATGTAAAACATGTCCATATGGGAAGAGCTATTCTCCCACCTTACCTTTGACAATCTTTTTAGCACAATCATTGTATACTTGTTCCTGTGATGTGTTCGACTGGAATACACGGTCAAATATGTACGGCTTGGACTGGAAAAAAAGAAAAGACACAAGTTACTTGCAAGTTACTTGTTAAGTAACTTGTTCAAGTTACTTAAGAGTTACTTAAAAGACAAATCCTAGAAATATAACTGAAAGTTTTGAATATTGTTTTGGAAGTAATCCTTACTGTCTCCATATCTTACGTTTTAGTTACTTTAAAGATAGTAATGTGAAAAATGGCATAACTATAGCATTGTTAAAGTCTTTATATGCTTGCCCAGAAATAAGGCCTTGAACTAAATATATTTTGTTACAAAGTGTAATCTACAGAGGTTACCAAAACCACTCTCCCACATAACCTCCATCTATGCAAGTTGCAATGTAAACCAAAACCTGGACTGTATTTCCAAGAAGCCTTTACTCCTTTCCACAACTCCCGTAGACCCAAATTATTAAAAAAACACTTTTACAACACATTATACAGAATGTTTATCTTGGTAGTAATTGGTAAAACAAATATTCAGGTTTTACCCTGACTGCAGGTAATCTATTTCCCCCTCCCCAACAGGAATTTTTCATCTCTCCCCATCCTTCCCAAAAAGCACTATCCATAAGCTGAAAGAAAGTGTCAGTTTTGGAGGAAAAGAACTGATCACAGAAGACTTTAAACTTGGAAGACACTAAAAAAGGAGCAGCTCTAATACAGCTTTCTGAAAGTAATATTAGATTTTTGCTTTGTTTAAAATACAAGAGATTGTTATAGGACAGTTCTAAACAGGTGACAAATCATTAGAGTATCAACTATTACACTCATCTTGGGACGTTCAATTTTTTGCAGCATTTTTCAAGTTTTATTTAACATTTTTTTTGCAGATAATCAAGACTAATGAGGGACCCAGGTCACTTCCTGTTGCTAATCTCATTGCAACTGTTAACTGCTCAATTTTACTTAGATTCAGTTATCATCCATCTCCCAAGGATATTCTGAAACAGCCTCCCTGGCAGAGCAGCACGTCCAGCTTCCGTCTTTCACCCACCCACATTCCTTTCCCCAGGCTCACCTTCCTTGTGCCTTTTAGTAAGGTCTAGCATAATATCAAACACAGCTTGTTAGTTCCAACACAAAGCCAACTGCTGAGGGCCTGCATCTAGCTACATGACTTCCCTCTCAGGGAAAAAACAAACAAACAAACAAAAAAACCCAACAGCACATATACACCCACACTTATTACAGCATTCAAAATGCAGGTATACTTAGGAAGCCACAAGACTTAGTGGGCAGAAACCATCCCTAGGGTGCTACAGTTTGTCAGATGATGTACACTTTGGCATTAGGGAAACACAAGTCCTCTCAGTTAGTCATGTTTTTCTACCTACAAATATACATCAAATTCTTAGGCCGCAAAGGAAGAACTGAGACCATTGTATTGATCAAGTACACCAGGAGAAATTAACCTTAAGGTAAGAGGCTTAAGACTGAAAATGTGTTATATAAAACATAAATCACTGCAGAAGAAAGAATGCTGGCCATACATTTTCTTTCTCACTAGCAGCTGTAATTTTAAAAAGCTTCCATCCAAACATCAGTCAGCTATACTATACTCCACAAGTCAACTGCATCATAAAACATATTCATAATTTCTTACATACCTATGTTCTTCTATGCATTTGTGTGCACTGAAATAGTAGTGTTTAGGCTGATCATATTCGCCATGACGAATTGCAAGAGTATGATGGGAAAAGTCACAGAGTCCATGCTCTATACAGCAACCATTAACAGCACTCACTACTTTCCTCACAGATTCCCCGTATCTGATCTTTGCTATTCCCCAAAGAACTTGACAACTATTTTTACCTCCTCAGAGAAATAAAAGTACTTCGAAATGTAAATAATATTTTGTGTTGTATTATGTTTCAATGAATCTATACACTTGAATGAACACATATTATTGCAAAATACCGCTAGTGTAAAACAGAAGATTTTTAGTTTCTTGAAAGAAATCCAGCTTGGAAAAAAAAATCAAGTTTATTTTCTGGTACAGAATACCTTGTTTAGAACGTGCAAGCATAAAATCTGTACTAGAGTGCACCTATTCTGCAACGCACAGAAATTTTTACAGGTGCTTCATTTTCTAACAGCATTTAGAGAAGAATGCCTTTTTTTATTCTTCTGCCAAGCAAAGTCTGATGGAAATAAACTATTAATCTATGATCATGCAAATGCAAAATTATGTTTACTAACTTCCCCTGAACACACCATATTTGTAGACTCTCTGCTCTCCAGTTGTCATTCAGGTGTCCTCATACTGCAATTTGGTTTTGCTCCTGTATCTCTCATATTTCTATTTGTTCACAAAGTTTAATAAGATGAAAAATAGATGTACGATGAATGTCATGGATTATTAAGAACAGAAAGCTAAGCTGCAAGAACCTGACTCAGGCCATAATGCCTTTAATTGATCTTGTTTATTTATACAGTGAAAGCTGGTAGGCACATGACAAATTCCAATTACCCTCAAATAATAACTGCTACCAGCATACCACAAAATTACTAGATCCCCTTTCACACTTTTTGTAACATCTCCACTCCTTACGGAGTAAGGAAGGGGAAAAAAAAAGTAGATTTGTCAAGATGTCCTCAATATTATCGCTTTCCAGATAAAGCTGGAACGCAACTTCAAAGCTCTCAAAAACCTAATTAAGTACTGCTCCCCACCCCCACCTCCAGTATACTTGTTTGTCACATTTGTGAGAAATCCACATTAGACTGTTCCTTTTCCATCATCATTGAATATCTAACCAAGTAGGTTTACCCCAGAGTTTTCCAGGATAATTATGTTTAAAAAAAAAAAAAAAAAAGGCATTCCCACTCAGTACACTCAGCCAGTATGGTTTTTTTGGCACCTGCCATGTTATGTCTTATCACTTCTCTTATAGTCTACTCTCCGATGCAGACAAAGCCAAACCCAGTCGTACATAGATTACCCTGCCCCAGAAAGCCTGGCCATCACCTTTAAGAGCTTAAGTCAGAAAGATTAAAGTAGACAGATACTTTTTTAGCAATCAGATGTCTTCCTCAAGAAGTAAATCATGAGGTATTGTGACAGAACTGCAAACACAAGATGTCCAAGTAAAATGATCGCGTGGTCTGCAAAAGTGTGGTAGTGTCACTGCTGTGACAATACTGTCTTGTCCTGCTCTACAAAATTTGTTTTCAACATATTTACTTAAACCTTCATACAAGTTTGACACACATGGCTCAAATGTCCCACAGCAAGAACTCTGCAAGCCCTCCAAGTACATTTGGCAACATGAATTAGGAGCAACTGTACCAAATCGGAACAAAGGTTTTAAGTCCAAGTACACATAACTCAAAGATTATTTATCTTTTATATAGGAGAACATTCAATCTATCCAAATTGCACAAGATTAGCGGTATACTATAAAAACTTAAAATAATTTACATAAAATTATTTTAAATTATTTCTAAGAAATTTTCCCACTGTAATCACTGCAAGTTACAGAGCTAGTTAGTCCTAAGGCTATCCTTGTTCACCTTATTTTCTAGGCATTAATATCTGAAGTAAGGTCTGTAGTGAAGGGTTACTTGTGATAGAAAGATACACAATTGGTTTTCAACACATACAGATGCTCTTTACGGTTAACCAAGGCATTCTTTTTTACTAGAATGGTTTGCTAAAATAATGTTTCATACATCTGTGTTTAGCTTATTCCTGGTGTGAGACTGAAGTAATGGGCTTACTTTCACCTTAAGTTTAGATTTTTTGCTAAAGAACATCCTCACTTTCAGAGTAAGATAAAGCAAAAATTCCACTTTTAACTATTTTTGGGAAACATGATGTAAAACGCCTGACTCAGCTTCTCCTATTAGTAAGTCAGAGCACTGCTACCTTAACATACCAACTGGAGGCCAAGTGGCACACGAGTGAAAGGGCACAGTCCCAACATGATATTTTCAGGTTAAGCAAAAGATTTTCTTCATATCCTAGCATTAGAAACTGCAGCTGATATGGAACAGTCAGTAGAACTCTGTTCTTTTTGCCTTCTCTCTCAGTTCTACGCAAATACCACAATTCAAATATAGACATAAGTTATATTATCTGTACACCCTGCACAAAACAGAACTATTATTGTTAGAGGACTAAAACATATCAGTTTATCATGAAAATTTGTGACTGGAAATTCAAATTCCAAACTCAACTCATCAAACCCAAGGATATTTGGAATAAGAGTTTCAGCAAAGCTTTTCTTGTGCAAAATTGTTTCTTCTAAAGCAATAAGTAAACACCACTACCACATAAACCATCATCGGGTTTCAGAATGAAAACATGACATGAGTGGTGATGTGTTTTTAAGAAAAGGGTACAGCAATTAAGGAGTACATCTCTATTTAAACACTGCCATAAGCTAGAATACTTGCTTTTTTTTTTTTTGTATAATTACTAGGCAAGTATCATGTGAATCATGTGAGAGACTTCTCTACTATCTACCATTCTGGACTGAAGACTGAAAAAAAGTGACACTGAAAGAATCCAAACACTTCAGCTACAGATTATAACAACTTCAAGGATCAAGCAAAAACACACTACTTCACTATAGTAACTTCACTATAATAAAATAACATCAAGAACTCTTGTTTAAGAATGCACCTTGCTCCCTGTATTTATACCTTTCTGCAATACACAAGTTACATTTTCTTTTCAATAATCTGCCAAAAGCTGCAGTAAAAACAAATGCTCTTCATTAATCAGATTCTAAACACAACTTAAACCAAGTTGTGTTTTCCTTTATTATTCTATAATAGTTTATAAAGGAAATGAAAAAGAAAGTAAAACAGTCTCTGTCAACAATACAAGACATTTGTCTGAAGTAGAGAAAACACTTCTCTAAACAAATATTAAAAACAGGCAGACAGCCAAGCCTTTTTCTTGAGAAAAGACTACATTATGACCATTATGTCGTCGTGGTGGACGACAGGTTGACCATGAGGCAGCAGTGTGCCAAGAAGGCCAATGGCATCCTGGGGTGCATTAAGAGGAGCATCTCCAGCAGGTCGAGGGAGGTGATCTTACCCCTCTACTCAGCCCTGGTAAGGCCACATCTGGAGTACTGTGTCCAGTTCTGGGCCCCACAGTACAAGAGGGATGTGGAGCTGCTGGAGAGAGTCCAGCGCAGGGCCACGAGGATGATCAGGGGCCTGGAACATCTGCCCTATGAGGAGAGGCTGAGGGAGCTGGGCTTGTTCAGCCTGGAGAAGAGAAGGCTGAGAGGGGACCTGATCTGTGTCTATAAGTGCCTCAAGGGAGGCAATGAGGAAGATGGGGCTGGCCTCTTTTCACTGGTGGTCACTGACAGAACCAGAGGAAATGGCCACAAATTGAAGCATAAAAAGTTCCACGGGAACTCAAGGAAGAACTTCTTGACGGTGAGGGTGACAGAGCACTGGAACAGGCTGCCCAGAGAGGTTGTGGAGTCTCCTTCTCTGGAGATCTTCAAGACCCGCTTGGATGCAGCCCTGTGCCACGTGCTCTAGGTGGCCCTGCGTGTGCAGGGGGGTTGGACTAGATGACCTCTAGAGGTCCCTTCCAACCTTAGGCATTCTATGACCATTGCTAGAAGTCTGGAGGAAAGGAGGACACTGTCCATTTGTGTATCAACACCCAGAGTGCCTTGCCACTTCAGTCTTTTGACAGCACTGATTTCAGTTTAGGCTTCTGTCTGAAATGGTTGAGCAGGACTGCTTTGAGTTACATCTCTTTTGGCAGCTGTAAGATGAGCAAGACTAGGGAAAGAGATTTTCTAAAAAGGTACTGAAACTTTAAGCAGAGCTCTCAATCCACCCAACTGCAATCAGTTTTAAATTAAAAAAAAATAAAGGACATCAATTACAAGCTTGTTGGGCCCTGTTGAAATCTGGAGTAAACCTCTTTAACTCCGTGTTGATCAGCATAAATCTCTTGATATACAAGGTCCATATATTCACAGTGAGTCACATGACTAAATTAGTTGTTTAAACAAAACCCCCATATTGTTAAAAATATTTAATGGTCCTTGATTAATAATCAAAACGTTAAAACTACTTGACAAGTCAAACAAAGTGGTATCCTGTTAAGGAACAGCACCTTTTCAAAGCCTGCACTTCAAAACCAGCCAACAGCACTTGCCCACTCAGATTGCTGCTCTACACCAACTACAATTAAAGTATTTTATCTATCACAAATCGAAACAACTCACTGGTCCAGAATGACAACCATGCCAGTAATTACACAGGAAGAGGTGGGGGCAGGAGGGGAAGGGGGAAAAAGTTCAGAGATGACAAGGGAGCCAAGAGAGGAGGAAGGTTTGGCTACAGCAACTGCTTTCCCTCCCCTCCTTCCTCCAGCAGAGTCACACCTGCAACAGGGTCTGCCAGAAGTCTCCTGGTTTTCATCTCCTACCTATCATTTAAAGCAACATCTAAGTATTATTCAGAAGCCTTCAATATTTCAGCACAGACTCATTTTTTTTTAGATATATAAGTGACTCAATTCACTGTTCAAATGTCTGCAAGTATTACATGTAAGTACAGAAAACCTAATGCACAGTTGAAAGCAGCAAACATGCAGCTGAGGAACATTTTTAGAAATTGTTTATGGGAAGAATGGCTGTTACTATCCTCCCTGTGACTATTTCACAAAACACTGGCACGACGCAGCTGGCTAGCTACATCTTCACGTTGGAAGGTTGCTTAGTAAATCCTTCATTAAAATAAGGTTCAAGTATTGTCTCTACTCCTGTAATCTAGTAACTTTTTTTTTTAACTATTTTTTCAAGGTCAAATCTTGCACCTGGGATGACTGAAGATTTTTTTTACCCACAGAAAACACTAAAATACAGTTTTAATGATAAACATCAACTCCCTGCCAATTCCCAACACAGAACTCTGCATCATCCCTCACAAGCATGACATCACATTATCCTATACAGAGTTAGTGAGAGCTCAGCCCAATTTATATTCTAGACATTCTAAAGAGTATTTAAAGCTATAAAAATTCTCTTCAACTCACAAACAATGAGAAATGCTAGTTTCAATGTTTAGTAGCAAACTGCTACTAATAGCAGTTAGAATAGAATATTAGAGATGAAAATGCAGAAGATTCTATTCAACCTGCAATTCACAAAAGGAAACATTTTAAGCCCACTCTAAATTACTTTCTTTCTGTTATTTGAGGTTCATTTCACTAGAAATAGCTGTAATTTAACTCAGAAATTACTGAAAGAACCAAGATGCAGAAAAATGCATCACTTAATTATTTTTTCCTGTATTTTTCTTAAAATAAAAAGGAAAAAAAAAATTAAATGTTTGTGAAATTCTGGATTTTAAACAGGAAATACACTGTCTTAACGCATGGCTACTCACTAATGGAGTGAGATCATTTTTTCTAGTTAAATTTTCCATTTCCAGCTTTGGTTCCAGCTCACTCTGAGAAGGTTACCTGTACAACCTCTGTCAGAAAAGATCTACTCCATGATATCAACTTGACACCTGAAAGAGGCCCAAACTCTCTCATTTCACAAGCATTCTAGCTTTCTTGCAGCTAAAGGAATTCCACATCTTATTTAAAAAATCAGTGGAATTCAAATAGAATAAAGCAGCAGTGTTCCGTAGGTCATATTTAAAAATATATATATATAGGTTTTTAATGTCTTCCTCAAAGTTCAGATACTTTGAGAAAAAGCTAGTACTGGTTGCCTCAAGAAAAGGAATAACTAGGGCAAAATTCATAGAAAAATCATCAGCTAACAATTCTAAGTAGTGCATACAGGAGGGCAGAACCAGGGGACTCTCTATGCAGTGATCAAAAGTTAGCAGAGATAAAACCCAAGCATCAGGCATAAGGGGCTTGTTTGCAGAATACCAGGCAGTAACTATACTTCATATTCCAACTCCACTATGTAGCTAAATATGACAAGGCTTAATATGTGCAAGGCTAGGATTATCTTTGCTCCTGAACATCTAGACCGCCTTGTAAAAGCTCTCATAACATGACTTAGGTTCAAATGGATTTATAGACTTGTAGCAAGTCAAAAGGTCTTAGTTCATTCTGCTTCAAAAGAAGTTACCAGCTGATGAGTGATTTACAGAACATAAAGCACCAGGCAGATGGGGGCAAATCACCGCTTTTTCCTTCCCAAACCTTTCTGTTGATCCCTGCACCGCTGCGAGCCCCAGCACACACCTTTGCGAGGACTGCATCTGTTCAGCAGCCAAACTCACCACGGCCGCCACAGCCGGGCGCAGCGGGGCGGGGGGGACCCGCCTGCCGCACTCCGACCTCGCGCGTTTCCCGGGGGCGCCCCGGGGCCCAGGCCCGACAACGACGCCCCGAGCTGCGCCTCGAGCCTCCTGCCAGGGCCTTTGTGCAGCTTTCCCGACCCGCTACCACGCGGCTCCCAGCCGCCCCCACCCCGCCTCTCTGGTCCCCCGTGCCCGTCCCGTCCACGCTGCCGTTTCCCACCCAAAACACCCTGGACGGACCCCGCCTCCCCGCGCCCATCCCCGCTGCATCCGACCCCCGCGTCGAGCCTCCCCCCTGCCTCTCTCCCGGCGTGGCCTCTCACCGCGATGACGACGGTGTCCTCGCCCTGAAACTTGGCGACGTACTTGTCGCCGCGGGTCACCTCGGACTCGTTGAGGGGCCTGAAGCGACACATCACTTTGATGTTGCACTCCGCCGGGTCCGCCATCTTAGGCCGCCGCCTCTGGGACGCTCAGCTCAGCTCCGCCACCGCCCACCGCTGCCTCCGCGCCGCCCGCTCGGAGGGACCTCGCAAGGCGCCGTCGCCGCCGGGAGGCCCCGCGCCCGCCCAGGCAGAAGGGAGAAGGGACGAGCTCCTTCGCGGCCGCGGCTGCCGCCTCCCGCGCTCACTCCCTCCCCAACATGGCAGCCATGGCGGCGCCCGCAGCCCGCGAGACCCAGCCCTCCCCGGCGCGTCGGCGGCGCCGCTAGCGGTGACGTCACCCTCTGCAGCGCCCAAGCCCCGCCCCCGTCCCCGAGGTGCTGCGCAGGCGCGGTCCCAGGGCCGCCACCACGGGCGCCCTATTGCGCAGGCGCAAAGCCGGGGCTGTGGGCGGGAGGAGGGGCGTACGGGGGCGTGGCCACGGAGAGGCGGGGCTCTGGGTGTGTCTGGGGGCGGGGCTCCCCGCGGGGAGGGGCCGGGGCCGCGTTACCGCCGTGAGGGTCGGCCCGGGGGCCTCCGCTGGCAGGAGACACCCTCGGGGTGCCCGCTCCCAGCGCTCGCCCTTCGTTTGGCAGCGCTGAAAGGGAAATAGAAAGTATGAGATATGAGATAAAAGGCGTCAAAGCCTGCGCGGTGCCTTCCAGAGTGTGGCTTCGCACAGGCTTGGTTCAGTGCAGGTGAAGTGGGACTTTAGTGCTCGCCCCGGAAACTTGCTGACTGTACCCAGATTAGAGATGTTATCGGCAAGCAGCGCAGACCAGAGGCTGCCGGAGGAGTTCTGAGGTTTTATCTGCATGCCGCTCTCCGGGTGTAACGTGGACTTCCAGGTTGGGTCAGAGTGCGGGTTTACAGCTCAGCTAAGCCAACTTCCTGGCAGAAGTCACCGCTGCGCTAGAAACTTCTAAAATGGCCTTGAATTAAAAATGAGGGAGACAAATCAATGGTTTTTAGTAGGCCAGCATGACTCACAATAGCAGTCGTTCTTTTAAAAGTATTCTCTCTTTTCACTGGAAAAGGAAAAATGATTGTGAATGTTAATAGGGACCATCTGAAATCAACAGCCTTCGTTTGAAGCCCCTGCGTGCTGCAGGGTTTCGGAGGATGTGTTTTCACTTAGCACGGTCGGAGGCTGTTTCAAAGCGCCTCCCTGCTAATCCGCAAGGCAGCAAAGCTACGTAGTCATCAAATTTCACCTGCAGCCTTTTTTTTTCTTTCCAAACTGAAATACAAAAAAATACCTTTTGTGCCTTGTTTCATGTTATGAGGCAAACCTAAGTCATCTAAATTGAGCTCGTGTTGTGACAAGCTTATTTTCCTGCTGTAGTTAAAACTTCTGCAGGACTGGGCTGCCTTGATCAGGGCGGCAGCACTTCCCCTGCCAGCCTACCAGCTGTCTGTCTGGTGTCTGTACGTGCAGGCTCTACAGGCTGCAGGTTCAGCCTCTGGAAGGGGCACTGCTGCTCCACAGCACTTGGCGTGTGAGGTACCCATCTAGAGTCCCGTTTAACTGCTTTCGATAAAAAGTTTTAAACATAATGGTTGTTCTTAAAATGTGAGAGAAGCCTATTTTTATTGATTTCTATTTTAGAATCTGAATTTCTATCCCAGTCAGCAAGATATATTTATACGTCTAGCTCAATTCTTCCTTGGGCTGTTCATGTGCTCGTGGGCAGGCGTGTGTTTGTACAGCTGCTGCATTCGGGTCCTCGCAGATTTCCTGAGACAGGAGGTTATTATCTTTATGAAGGGGACATAAATTATTTACTACTTTTTCAATTCATTTGCTTTAACATGTGAGGAAAAATGTCGTAGCTGCTGCATCAACAACTTCATGATTGTTACTCCCAGCTGAAGCACTGCTGAGATATCATCCTTTGCCCCAGTCCATTTAGGAAACTTGTCATTATCATTATCCACAACCACAGGGGATGTATCATTAGCTACATTTGCTGACACGCAGTACTCAAAGTAAGAACAACTTGGTAAAGGAAAAAACCCTCAAAATGGTTCTTAAGAAAACAAGTTCTTAGGCCTGCTTAACTTTAAACTGTCCCAAAAAGCTTCCGGCTTCCAGAAAAAGAATTTTAATCAAAAAATTCTTTTAAATGAATGTTCTTTGATTTGGAATTCTTTGATTCAAATTTTTTGATTGAAAATTTAACTTACCTCTTCTGTATTATGTAATTACCCATCCATACCATAGTCTTTCAGTCATTTAATTTGAAAGACTATTTAAATGCAATCTCGTACAGTAAGAAAATGTTATCAGTTTCATTAAAAAAAAGAATATTCCCATCTGGTATTGAAGCTGAGTATAACAAATAATAAAGTATGATAAATAATAAAGAAACATATTTTCTGAAGAAATAATTCATCTAACAAACAAGTATGGCAAAGTTTCTCAGTAAAGACCAATGTCATTTATTAAAAGCAACTTGCCTAACCAATTTATGTCTGCTAGTTCATTAACCATGTTTCTTCTCATCTATGATCCTCTAGAGTAATCCTCTAAAAATTCTTTTACGAGTTGCAGTTCCTTTAGATCTCTTGTATTTTCGTGGCATTAAAAGATCAGCCCATTAAGCAAAGGGAATTAGCAAACCCGAGCCTTACAGTGAAACTATCTGGATAATGATGTATTCAACCACGAAAATTATTTTGGCAGAGTGACAGTGATCTTGATTTGATCTTAAAAGAAATATTGCATATTTTAATAAATCTTTAAACCAGGTGTTTGTGGAGAAGCAAATTAAAGCTACTTCCTCCTGCCCTTTAAAGAATGAAGTCTGAGATGGTAGGTTCATCAGTCAACAGCACTTGTTGAAATTCTGTGTTCCTGATGCGAACACAAGTGCCCTTTTCATTTTAATTTGCAGTGTGCTGGAAAAATATAGCATATGACTTTTGAAAATCCAAGGTGTATTCCAAGTCAAGTTTATTCTGAATTTGCAAATCCATTTGTAGGATAAATGGGTGATTAGTTTGCTTGATATGCTGCACTTGTAACAAAATTCTTTGCTGCTTGTAACATCCTCTGTCAATAAAGGCTCTTAAGATAATTTATGAAGTCTACTTGACACTGAAAAAGTCTTCATTAAAAGTAGGAAGATTTTATTTCAGACAGATTATTCAAATACATTTTAAAATCTCTTTGCCAAAAACAAACCAAGTGTGTTCAGTCAATTCAGTTTGGGGAATTCAGTAACTAAACTGAGATTAACAGAAGGTTGAATGGGTGAAATTCAGTGGCCTAAGGTACTACCAGAGTCAAATTCTATCAAAATCTAAAGGTCTCATCCAGTTATGAAGTTAGGAGCCTTAGTTTTGCTCCAGCAAGCACTATGATGTTGGAATGAATTTCCTGTCCCAGTCAAGTTTAGGCCTTTTTGCGAACTAGCAGGATGAAACATGCAGTGAGGATGCAGCTGCTGATGCACATCAAATTCCTGTCATAAGTATGAGTCATTATAAAAAAAAATATTTTGTCTTTACGCGCCGGTCAGCCCAGCTGCGGGCACCCCAAGGAGTTTCTGCTCCGTGGCAGCCGCTGCGGACGTCTCCTGCAGGTCGCTGCTGCGGTTGCAGCTCCCCTGCTCTGCACTTCCGCAGGGGCTCCCGCTCCCGGGGCTCTCGCTCGGTGCTTTTCGCGGTCACCGCACACACACAAGCTGGCTATGAAACATGTATTTATTCCTAAGTGTAGTTCTGGTCAGAGAGATGAATATGCCTAGTTTTTTACTTGGTAAATTTGAAACTTGTTTATACTGAAAGTCATGTCAGAGATCTGTTGGCAAAAATGTATTAATTTCTGCTTAGTAAGCTCTGCAGAAATAATACTGGTGGAGGGGAATCCCAACCCTTTTCTAGATCTTCCATGAACAGTATTAGCTAAATTCTGCCATTTACTGCTGGTGACAGCAAGCAAGACACACAGAGCACAGCTGACTTGGAGAATCCAGTTTGAAACTGTGAGGCTTAAGCCCTTGTTCACGTTGTATGGCAAGCAAATTCCCTGTCCAGCGTAAACAACGCAGTCCTACTGGGAGGTGGCGGGGAGAGCAACTGGGGGTGCTTCAAAATGAGCTTTTAGTAGTGTTTTAAGTTCCCGCTGGCCTCACGTAGACTTGCCAGCCTGATTTCTAATCTTCCCGTAAATGGCTGTGTGCCCTGAATGCAGAGAAACTGAAGACTCTCCATTAGCTGGAGAGCTGCCACAAGCAGCAGGCGCGGGCTGTGCGTGAGCATGCACGCGCACGTAGTGCTCTGTGTACACTTTTCTCTGTCTTCTTAGAGTTATATTTGAACTAAACTTGTTTATCATCCTATCCAAAAGATCCAGTGGAGAGGTTTCGATAGCTTTTCAACATCTTTAGCAGAACTCTTTTTTTTCTTACCTGGGTTCTGCTAGACCTTGTGACATTGAGTTGCAATGTGGGAAAGCAGCAGCTCTGGGTCGTTACTCAGCAGCTTTGGCTCTAAAGTGCTGAGCTAGCACTCTAAGGAGTCGAAAAGGGAAAATCAGGTAGGGGATGAGGCAGGTACTAATCTCTTTCTGGCAACATCTGAAAAACTTTTGTCATCCAAAGTGAACTTCAGTCACATCCGTATTTCATTCCGGTGAACAGCGCTGATGTAGCTCTACGCTGCCTCTCCAGCCCTGTCAGGTTTTCCCTTGACATCTTTTTGTCTTGCTTTCCCGATGCCCAGTAAGTTCCTCAGGTAGCTCAAAAGCAGCAAAGCTACTGCTATAGCCTTTCCTACCCCTTGCTCTCATCGCATTTCATTTTCATTGAGAACTGTCCGTATTTCAAGATCCCTAGTTCTGAGCTTTGCCTGACTTTGCTGCCATTTGTTTAAATTTCTTCTCTCCTCCATTTGTGTCTTTCTTGTTCTGTTTTCTCTGCCAGTTGTGCCAGGGTAGTTTTTCCTTCTCTTCCAGAGGTGCCACAGTGCTTTATATATACTCCTCCAGCTATACTGTATTGCTGCTCTTGTGTGGCCTGCAGTGTCTCTTACCTGCTATACCTCTAGCCAGTCCTGAGTCAGCAGGATATTTCATCTGCATGGACCTAATGTTGTGTCAGGCGGCAGTCTATTCTGAAATAAGGTAGTTACACTGTGAACTTCATTTGTATAAAGAGATCTTGTTTTCTCCTTCCAATATTGTTAGCTTGTGCTCCTCTTAACTCCCATAGGGATGGAAGAGTGTGGAGAAAAGCAGGACTCTATTTCTTTTTTTTTAAACACAATTTATCCTCTTTGGAGACTTGGAACAGAGAAACTGGAAATTTTGGAAAATAAATTGAAATGCAGCTTTGAAGGAAGATATTTTCAGTCATTACAGACAGTGAAATAGCTTTAGAATAACATTTAAAATGGTATACTGACACACTTTAATTCTTCAGAATATTTTCCAAAGTGATTAGGCAGTCAACATTAATTTGGTTTATGTCAGACTTCTAGTATTAGGCATCAGTAGTTCTTGTATGGCCAAGTTCACATTGCTGCTTATTGCTCAGATTTAGCAGCCTCCTAACAGTTATCAGGTTCCTTTGGCAAGTGTTTTCTCTGGAACAGACCCTTCTGTGTCTCTGCTATGCACTTGGGCCTTTGGTTGCCTATCAATTCTGAGCCTTGTCACCATGATTTTGCTTTTATTCTGAGGTCAGTAATGCTGATGTTTTCAATTTTCAGCACTTTAATTCTGCCTGTATTTCAAATATGTCATCAACAGCAACAAAATTCTGAAGTAGTATTATTTGCATTTGTCATTGTTTAAAAGTGATTAACTTGAATTTATCGGCTTTTTGCTTACACTATCATTATTTTATATGCAATATTTCTCACTCTTAAGAAAATCAAGTACTGATGATCTAGCATCTAGTGCAGATATAGTTCCCAAAATTCTTGTAAGCGTGAGAGAGGAATTCACAGTTTCTGGAAATCTTCACTCTATAGCTTTATTATCTGCCAGCAATTCATGGTTAACAGTAGCATAGGTGAGTACCAGTCCTACCTATTAGGCTTTTAAAAATGTGTATATAGTGTGTGTTTTGTTTTTAATCAAAAATGTACAAGATTAATTGTATCAGTCTTTTATACATAAGTTTGCTAGATGACCGGCTGTTTGGAGGTGCTGTCTTTGCTGGGTGAGGATGTATATGGGCTACGGGAACATTGGTCCTACTTCTTACGGGTGCAGGTGCAGGAAGCAGCCCTGGTTGGTATGGTTGTAGGCTTAAGTAATGTTTAATGCTTAGATTTCCCTTGGAAAAGATAGACAACAATAGTACATTGTTGTAAGAAATCCAAACAGTTGTAAGATTGAGTTTGATAAGTTCGTGGAGAGAGTTCATGAAACAAGATAAGATTGACCCCGAAGTTATAATTAAAGAGTGAGATAATTGTTCTTTTGTGTCCATTTTGTTAGCAAGTCTAATGCCCAAGTGCCTGCTGCAGACCAGACTCCAGCAGGTTTGCAGTGTGCTTGTGTTCCTCCTCATTTGCAGGACTGCAGCTGGCGGGCTGGGTTTGGTGCTGCCAAAATGCCCTGGCTGTGCTAGGAATTCTCCGAACATCTTTTGGACAATTTACTTAACAGAATTCCTACTATTGTACGGACACACTGAAATGGGCACTCCTGCTTTTATTTTGTGGTACATCAGAGGCATGGCTTTGTCCTTTACCTCTGGGTCTAAAGTCCAGAGAGCTGTGTACCCTGAGGAATGGGAGCGTGCACTGAGTAGCTGTATGGATATCTTGGAACTAAATGTCCATTGCCGTGGTTCTTGCATCACCTGGGACTTCATTCAGTCACGTAAGTGATCTGCTCCAGTTCTTTGTTCCTGTCATCTAAACTGTGCAAGGGTCTATGTCCAGCAGCTGAGAATCCTCGAAGACTATTTATAACTCTGAACTACTTAGACCTTTCTTAGTCAAATGAAAGATTTCTTAAGAGATCCCAAATGAGCATTTGTAGATATTGAGTGTGTGACAGGAGCTGGTTTTGCTCGGAGTGTGACATTCATTTTTGGTTTCTGTCATTTGCGCATCACTGTGGGAAGCGGCACAGCTCTTGCCCTGGGAGCCAACTGCAGTTTCTGGTCTTTAAGCAGAAGGGAAGGGATGCAAGCACGCTGCTTGCATCAGTTAGGAGTTTGTTAGGAATTCCCATGCAGGATAAATCTTTACTAACATCACTGGACACCTTATGGGAAATGAAAGTGCTTAGAGGAAACCTTTTTAAAAACATTGCACATGTATTAATGAAAGGCTACGGTAGCAGACTCCTCAAAATAGTAAAAGTTTTTTTCTGCTTTAAAAAGTATTTCTGTTCTGAGGAAAATGATTAAGTGAACATGACGCGTTTTTACTTAGCAAATCCATTTCTTCTGTCTGTAGATGTTTTATTTGCACACGCTAGTGGCAAAAGTAATTTTGCTTTGCTTTTTATTCTTGTTAGACCTGCTTAAAGCTAACAAGCTAGATTCAACTCACTCCAACATGGTCTACATCACCAACAAGTGTAGGGACGATCCTGTAAAAGGAGCAACACTTTGGCTTGCTTCAGGTAAGCCTCTCATGGGATTAGTGGTGTTCATGGCTTTCACCACACCTTGACATCCAAAAATAAAAATAAGAATATCTAAACAAGACAGAAAACTTGTTATCAGCTGATAATTTGATTATTATTTTCCCTAGATTAGTTTGCTCCCACAAATAAAAACAGAGAAAAACAGCACAGCTCGAGAAACAGACATGTAGTTATGAGCACATTATTCTTCTGCTAGTAAAATTACTTTTTTTTTTTTTTGATAGAAAAGAAACCAGACTGACTAAGGAAGCACCATGTCCCATAGAACATGGGGTATTAGTATTCGTGGCATGAGTGTTGTGCCGGCTCCAGAGACGTTGTTATCCGCAGCGTGCCTGGTGTCCAGGAGAATCTTTGCAGCATTTTCCCTGGGGAAGTTCTGCCTACCAGAGGGATGTGTGTCCTTTCTTTGACCTTGCCCTGGGGCAGGAGCATTAAACAACCAGAATAGTTAAAGCAGTTAAACATCTTGTGCATGCACAAAGCTGAGTGTCTCTAGAGGGTGGTCTGTGTCAATGTAAGATAGGTCTAATAAACAGTCCTTGGAGAAGCCCTCGTACTTTCTGTAAACTATAACAAAGAGTCTAAATCAACCAGTTCTTAGCTCTGGGCAGCTGAACTGTAGCTGCCTAAAGCTTAGGTAGGATGAGTAGGGAGCCAGACTCTTAACTATGGGAATTTTATTTGCTCATGGAGCTCTAGACTGCAAATTTAATCGTCCTTCATAATGAGTTTTACAGAAAACTGCCTATAGGAGGGATGCATCAGCATCAGAACTTCCTTTTTGACTGCACGGTAGTCTAAGGTGGGCTGCATGGATCTCATACAGCTTTTTAAAACCCTTTTGTCAAAGGAGAGGCTCTAGTTGGCACTCATTTGATAGTGTCTTAATGTGCCCTAGAATCAAAGTATTTATCTACCTGCATTTTGCAAAGACAGTTGTCGATGCAGAACTTTGCACTCTCCACAAAGAGCTGTGACTTCAGCCCTCCGCAGGGCTCATTAAACTCTGATGTGAGCTGTTAGAATATAGACGATGTAGCTGCCAAACCGCGATCGTGAGGGCAGGGAAAAGCAGTGTCTGACTAAAAGCAGTTTCTGGCACAGACACGTGCCCTCCCCGACTCCCAGTGTGCCCCGACTTCTCAGGTGTTTCGTCTGACCTGTTATTACACTGTAGTAAAAGTAAAACAAACAAACCCACAGAGACCATGTTGGAAAAAAAGTTTAAAATAAGCATTTTACTTTCATGTCAAAGAGACAAATTTGGCAAATACCTCCAGTATATTTGAAAGAAAAGTAGTGAACAATCAGCTTCGAAACATTATCCTTTGCAGATTAACTGAACAACCAGCCAGTAATGGGCTATTGTGCACCTTTTCTACCAGGTTCCAGAGACATTATCATCCATTATTATCCATGCAAGCACATTAAATTGAATGATAAATGGAGTTAGTTGAATGAAAACAAATCTAAATACGAAACTGTGTATTAAAATAATCTACCTGAGCGGCATTAAAAAGTTTTGATTTATTGATGTATCCTTTGTGTTTAATTAACACTTGCAATGGCCAAAATCAGCCGTTTGATAGGCAAAGCACTGCATATGATTTTCCTGTTAGATAATTTGTTTTTTTTTTATGTGGGTATGAGAGAGATTTTTTAAAGTGGAACAGCAAAGACAGTCACATGAAAAATAAGCCACCATGCATTATTTTAAGGAACATTTCTGCTATTTCTTTTTGTCCATAAATATATAGATTGTTCTCATAAGCTTCAGGTTGTGTAATTTTTAAAATAGTCTTTATTATTTTTTAATGTATTTCAATACTTTAAAGTCAAATCATAAATCTCTCAATGTGCACAGTCAAAAATGAAGAGTAGTATCAATATTTCACCGATTTCTGTGATCTTTTTAACTTTGCTTGTTCAGGTAAGACAATATTTCCACTGCTGCAACCTAGTTATGAGTGAACGTAGTGAACTCCACAAAATCTAAGATCTCATTTTGGAGGGTATGAAATGGTATGATATGATATGGTGTGAATGATTCTAATACCAACTGCTGAATCAGGTACTCACACTCAAATTAATCTATAAACAAAATGTCTCATTCAAACAATCTATAGGAACATTTGGACGTTTTAATCCTGCTGTAATACTTGTGATTTCCTGAGGAGTCATTAGGGAAGGGTGTTGAAAGCTGTTGAGTAAGGCAATGGGAATTTTATTTGCTGCAATCAGAATGTGAAATGATCTATTTGACTGAGTTAATTTCCCTTCTGATTTTATCTGCTTTGCCATATTGTGTTTTAGGTGAATCAAATTGATGACCAGTGAATAAGTGGCATCTGTTAAAATTGCCTGCATATGATAATACGTTGCCAAAATTCAAGTTCTTTGCATTATACTTGATTATATTTCCAAATACTCTTAATGGAGTTTCTTTGCTGTCATATAAATAATCAATGAAATGATGGATGATTTGCTTTTCATCTGGGCAGATTACTGTAATGAATGACTATCGTAAATGTTGTGATGCTTTTGAGGTTGGCACAGAAAAAAATACCTTTTTCAACAGGATATCTTGCTTTTTTGTCAGAGGTACAAATATACTGTTGGCAAAACCTGACACGCTTGTCTTAGCAAGCTATATAATTTTAAACCACAAACACTAGGTCTATACAAATGACTTAAATTATTTCCACAGTATGGTGCACTGTCCAACGATCTGCTATTCTGCAGAAACTCCGGAAAGACTATGGCAGTATGCAGAAAGCTTAGAAAGTACAAGTATTTTCTTTTCTTCAATATGATGTTTTTATTTTATTTCATGTGAAGTTGTCATTGTGTATCTATCTCACACAGAGTTCGAGAGGTAAAATTGCATAACAAATATGTATACTCAGGCAAACTCAAATCACTGTTTGCTCTGCAGACACTGCCTTTTGGGCCAACAGGCTCCAAGTATTGGCTTCATACTAGTGTTTAGCTTGGGATGCATATATGTTTATATACATATTTATAAAATCTCTCACTGTCAAGAGGTTGATTAAAAGGGTAATCTTCACTGCATCCTTTAGATCAATGAGGGCTATTTTGCAAATGCGTTTTAATCTTAACTGGCATAGCTGTATAAACTTTGTAAAGAAATGCAGACTCCTCCAGTGTTGAGGCTGGTGAATCTTGAAAAAAAAAAAAAAAAAAAAACAGTGCCCACACAAGGCAAGAATCTGGTATTTACACAGCCAGTAACAACCCTTCCCTGAAGCTTTCTCCCTCGCATGCCATTTCTCTGTCTGGGTTACAAGTACAAAAGCAAAGCCCCAGAGTATGGCACAACTGTTAGTGTCAAACATGAAGCCTCGGCCCTCATCTTTATTTCACGATACAATTCATCCTATTTTAATCCTCTTACTGACGTCCACTACTTTTGCGAATGAAATCATTCTTCATTTTTTTTTCTGCTTCTTGGTTTTCTGGTCAGGAAGATAATATGCAAAACCATAAGCTTTTCAGAATCAGTGGCAAACAGCTCTATGCTTTGTCTGCAAATACAAGCCCTTAGACGTGGGACTGGTTTTGATTTTCTTGTTTTGCTTTGCTTCCCATTTTCTGACTTTTCCTTTGGAGAGTAGAACATCTGTATAAGCTGAACAAGTCATGAACTATTCTACCCAATCTAACAACATATTTCTCTAGAGGTGCTCAGGGGCTGTAAATCTTAATGGATCAAGGAAGCCAAACCCTCTTTCGGTATCCGCCACCTCTGAGAGGTGTGAAGAAGTGAGTGTCACTGCCAAGAAGAAAGTGCAGTCATGTCTCGCACTGCACAAATGTGCTTGCACAGAGCCCAGAGAACTTGAGTAATGAGGGTGAGAGTGGCAATAACCCTGCGTCCCCTGAGCCAGGCGGAGGGAGTGCCTAGGAGTGCAAGGACAAGGATGCAGGCCAAGCACTCCAGCTGGACCCACATCTATCCCAAGACCAATAGCCAAATTTAGCTGGGACAAATGTTGCTCTTGCCCATGGTGGAAATCTCTTGTCCCACCCATGGAAAGGAATCCTGCGTTTGGCACCAGATTCCCAGAAGCACAGGGCAGCTCCTCTCTGCTTGTTCTCTGCCCCCTCAGCGTCAGCCAGAGCAGCATCCAGCCTATGGAAGATGGATTTTGGAAACTAAGCTGCAAGGCAGCATTTATTTTGTCCCTAGCCTCTTGCGATTAGGCTGCTTTCTAAGGCTCTTTTTCTTTTTTTGGCCTTACTGTCTACCAAACAGTACATTATATCTGTTCAGGAACTGTTTGACCTCAATTAACACTTAGAGGAACTAAGCTAATAAGTCTCTAAGACGTTA
Organism: Crypturellus undulatus; assembly: GCA_013389825.1. NCBI lineage: Eukaryota > Metazoa > Chordata > Aves > Tinamiformes > Tinamidae > Crypturellus > Crypturellus undulatus. The sequence continues at coordinate 1,337,276 of VWPW01026102.1, forward strand.
CTTTGTCATCACATGAATATATATAAACTGGAAACACGTGCTTTGCTAAAAGGGGCTTGGAAGAGCTTCTACATGCCTCGGTGTCCTCTGGGATCGCTGCTGCCATTCCTTCTGTGCCGGCATTCCAGAGCTGCTGATTCACAGGCACGTCTGGTCCCACTCCGCTCTCACCAGCTCGAAGCCGCGCGCGTTGTTTGGGCACTCACTGGGCTTGCGACAGCCGTTTGCCTGCTGTCACTGACCCTTGTTCACTTTAACATCTTGTGTGTCATAAATATGTTTCTGTGGGGCTTTTCCTCATTATAATAGATTGAGTGATTCCATTTATAGTCAAAAATGAAGTATTTTCTTTCATTCCCTGGGCTCAGTTGTGCAGTTGAGGTTATGAGGACAGTTGCTGGTGCACATATGGAGCCCTCATGACTTTGGAAAGGCATGAGGTGGGTGAAGAAGTATGTTTAGGACAAGTGGTCAGGCCCAGGGTCAGGACACAACTGATTAGTTGTCACTGGTGAGGATAAAAACAAGCTTTCCAGATATATTACTAAGGGAAGTGTCTTGGGATTTTTGGAACTTAACATGCAGGTATTTATAGACAGAATTATACCCCAGTTTTTATGTTGAATTGCAGTTGTGCTAATCCATTTATAACTATTAATGAATCTTAATCATTCAGTCATGTACAACTCTGACATCAAAGACAGAAAGTGAGATCAAAAACAGGACCTGAGATTCCCACCCTATTAGTGGCTACGGAGAGGCCAGGAGCAAGAGAAGAGCAGCGATGCTCATGCAGGCACATAAGGAAGGGTGGCTCTTGCTCTGCTTCAAATTCCATGGCTAAACTGAAAGATAATTTAAATGCTTTGCCGTTCTGCTGGGTTCAACCCCTCTCCATGACCAGTGAACAAGATCCCATCCTACTGACGTTAATGGGGGGTTGCCAGTAACTTCAGTGGATCCAGGACATCCTGGATTCTTGCTGTTTTTTTCTTCCCAGCAAACTCTATGAAACCGCTCTTTAAAAAAGCTGCCTTCATATAGATAGCAGATGTTCAGACCTCTTCGTCAGTGCCCTTCACAAATCTTCCTTCCAGCTTTGCTTGTAATAAGTCATTCCCTAGGTGGGGATGGGAATTCAGTCCCTGTAGCCCTGAAGCCCTTTTGTCTGTCTTTGGAAACTTAGTTTATTTTCCAGCGTGGTGCCTTCAGGGATAAGGACACCTGGGAACAGGATGGACACGCTCCTAAGCCGTTTCACTGATGTCTGCTTAGTGCTTTCCTCGCTTTGTTGAGGGGTTTGAGCAGTCTGAGTGCTGCCTGCTTTCCGAAAGCTGGAACCTGCAATCTTGCAAGAGAGCCAGTACTGACTTCTGACAGGGGTCACTTGGTATTTCAGGTGGACAGAGGCAGGCAGGGCATTTGCTGCAGTGCACTAGCACTAATGAGCAAAAGGTCCAGGATCAGCAGAGCAATCTGCATGCTGTCTGCTGGCTCTGGTTTACCCCAAGCTTTGTGACACCATTTATTTTCTCTTCAAAATGACAATCTTGGAGCTGTATGATACAGCTTAGCAAGCTTAGCAAGAAGAGCTGTATGATACAGCTCTTCTTGCTAAGAAGCATGATTCAGGTCTTTGAAAAACTGAAAAATGTGCACTTTACTGGCCAGGGAGCACAGTCTGGNAAAATGACATTCTTGGAGCTGTATGATACAGCTGTATGAGAGGGTTCACTTTCAGAACTCTTCTTGCTAACAAGCATGATTCAGGTCTTTGAAAAACTGAAAAATGTGCACTTTACTGGCCAGGGAGCACAGTCTGGGTGTTTTAAATTTATTTTATGCTTATCATGATTTTTTAATTGCATGGGTTCACAGTCTGAGGAATGAAACAGCAGAAATGCAAAGCAAGATCAAAGTTCAAAGTAAGATCTATTCTTCAAATGCATTTGTTTATAGCAAGTAAAATGGGTTAAATAAAACAGGGAGCATATATAAAAATCCTTGGTCCAGTTCCTGTGAAGTTTGTGTCAGTCCGCTGGCCTCCCTCCTTCTTCTGCTCTACCCTGTAGCTGTGCCCTCAGTAGCTGGAAGCTGTTTTGGGTTTTATAGCCTGGCAGCAGAACAGGCAGAGCTGATGATACCAAACTGGGTGACACTCCAGAGGGCTGTGCTGCCGTTCACAGGGACCTAGACAGGTTGGGCAGAGAGGAACCTCATGAGGTTCAACAAGGACAAGCACAGAGTCCTGCACCTGGGAAGGAACAACCCCAGGCACCAGTGACCTGCTGGAAAGCAGCTCCACAGAGAGGAATTTGGGAGTCCTGGCTGACAACACGTTAACCATCAGTCAGCAGTGTGCGCTCGTGGCCAAGAAGGCCAATGGGGTCCTGGCTGCATGAGGAGGAGCGTTGCCAGCAGGGCAAGGGAGGGGATCCTGCCCCTCTACTCAGCTCTGGTGAGGCCGCACCTGGAGTACTGGGTGCAGTTCTGGGCTCCCCAGTACAAGAGAGACGTGGAGCTTCTAGAGAGGGTCCAGCACAGAGCCACAAAGATGATTAAGGGACTGGAATATTTGTCATATGAGGAAAGACTAAGCGAGCTGGGTCTGTTTAGTCTGGAGAAGAGAAGGCTGAGAGGAGATTTGATCAACATGTTCAAGTACCTGAGGGGTGGTTGTAGGGAGGATGTGGCCAAACTCTTCTCAGTGGCGGCCGGTGACAGGACAAGGGGTAATGGGTACAAGTTGCAACACAGGAAGTTCCATCTCCATGTGAGGAGGAACTTCTTTCCTGTGAGGGTAACAGAGCCCTGGAACAGGCTGCCCAGAGAGGCTGTGGAGTCTCCTGCTCTGGAGATCTTCCAAACCCGCCTGGATGCCACCCTGTGCCCCATGCTCTGGGTGTCCCTGCTGGAGCAGGGGGTTGGACTAGGTGATCCCTAGAGGTCCCTTCCAACCTCAACCATTCTGTGATTCTGTGAAATCTCCTGAGCCCCATGCACCAAAGCTGGGCTGCTGGCAGAGTCCTGACCAGGGAGGCTGGAGTTCACTCAGAGCTGCCCTGCACTGCAGGCAGCCACTTCAGGGGCTCCACTTCTCAATAAATCACTTACAGACTTTATACCTTGGAAAGAGGGAGGGAGAGGTAACTCAGGTTTTCGTCTTCCTTTAGACAGATCAGGATGCTGCAGGAAATGTTGTATTTTCCTTTGGAGAAGTCTCCTGTGAAATTCATCCTGAATGTTTCCAACCTAAATTATTTAAGGCAATAGAGACATTACAGCCAAAAATAATGTCTCTGTCAGCAGATGGAGCAGAGCTGAGCTCACCACAATCCCATTTGGCATACCCAGAATAAAAACCTTTATGCTGAAAACAAAAACAAAATAAGCACATGAGATATTTCGCTGGGGCTGAAAACAGACTAGTTTAATGCTGGCTTTTACTAGTAAGACAGCTGTGCTTTTTGAACAAATACTAAATTACAGAGCTTCACACTGCTACTCTTTACAATATTTGAAATGTGCTGGCATCTATTCTGTGCTGGCATCTAACGATAACTCCCGAATGCCTCTTAAAAGTCCTTGACGATCACCAATCCTTTTCTTTCCATGAAGTGACAGCATCTTCCAAACACTGCAGCTCTGCTGCTGGCCAGGGAAAAGTCAGTCCTCTAGCAGGAGGTCAGCTCCAGCCCACGCCTGAGTTGTGTTTTGAATCTGTCTTTTCCACAGCTTTCTGGGTAGAATTCTCCCTGTACTTCCACGGAAGTCTGCCCAAACCTGAGGGCTGGACAAAGAGCCATGTTCACAATGAATCACTAGAAATTTGTAGCAGCAAATGGACTGAGAAAGATAAGGAAGGGCAAAACGACTACCAAATGCTTAGCAAAGAAAGGCATAAAAGCCAGACTAAGTCAGAGAGATGAAACTTCTGTGTTACAAACATCTCATCACTACAAATCTGGCATTTATTGCATTGGCATTTGAAGATATTTGAATAGGGAAAGAAATAGATGGAGCTAGATACCAACTTGTTGTAGGAATATAGGAATCAGTTTAAGAGCCATACGATGAAGGCCACTAAATCCAATGGCATGGATGTAATTCACTCCCAGGCAGTGTGCCAACCCAAGGCCTAATCTCTGCTGAATTATTTTTGGGCTCAGTCTCTTTGGTTGTTGATGAATCTACTTTTCCATTTTACTATAACAGAGTGTTCAGCTCCAGTAGACACAGGAGACTGAAGAGGTAATTTATTTAAGGGAACAGGCTCAGTGTTCCTGGCAAGAGGGAAAATCAGCAGCAGGGTTATCTTCCGTCTCTAATCCAAGTCAAATATTTTTATCATAATGTCTGTTAGACCAAGTACTGCTGAAAGGTTAATTTTCCCAGTATCCACAAAACTCTGTAGCAGCAGAGAAAGAGGCCATATATTGTATCACATTTTGTGTTGAAACAGTCTGTGTCTAGAAAAGTGAGAAGACTTGGCAGGTTTCTCTCCTCTAGTGAGTGTGAGTTTAATGCAGTTTTTGCAGCAATACTCTGACCATTGAAGAGGATTTATTCAGCTGCTCTGGCTGGATGGGTCCATCATAGGAAAAACAATTGGGGGACATTTCGATACAGAAACCCAAGTTCTCTCAGGATGCTCTGCACTGAGTTCATCTATTTGGAGCAATGTAAGGTGCCCTTTTTGAAGCAAGATTTCTCCTATTCTCTTTACAAATTCAAATGGAGTGGAGGGTCCTAATCCCAACTACATGATTTTGTTTTCCAGTACTTCAAGGTTAGGCAGAGGTTTTGTGCGCATTGTTTTCCTATAGGTTTAGTCTTTTTGCTTGCTTCTTTCTGCGGTTTTCTGCTCAGACTACAACTTGTCTCTGTGGAGGATTTGTTTAAATATCTTGTCACTCTGATTTACAGTGAATGAAAGAAGGAGTTACTCTCTCAGAAATCATTTTTGACATCATTTCATTTACTTTGTAGGAAACTTTCTTTGAGACCATCAACAAAGTAATGTAGATAGCTAGAATTTGTGTATCTGATAAATCTTTTTGGTGCTTTTGTTTATGTAATTTATTTTTTTCCTCTAGCTGCTCAGTGCAAAAGGGAAGACTCAATTTACTGCCATTAAACCGAAGGTGGGAAATCCCTTTCAGATTCCCAGTGAAAGGGAGCTTTTAATACAACACAGCTGTGACGATGCACCCTGTGTTGGCTCTGTTAGAAACCTAATCTTCAAGGCAGAGTATCACTAACACGTATTTGTTAGTTTTGTTTCAGGTTTTCAGATTGTATCTTTTACCAATCCATTCACCTCCCTCACGAGGCCACTTACCCAAGTCCACATTAACTGCAGTTGTGGTGACTGGTTTCATAATGGTAATGATCCGTGTCTGTCAGGACCTGGCTCGAGGCCAAGTGTGCGTTCCCAGGCAGGCAGGCAGGCAGCTAGAAGATGCTTTTTGTTAAACTCTGGGCCGTGCTGGAAGCAGGTGAACGTCCTCAGTGTGTGTCTCTGCAGCGCCTTTGAGCCTTCAGAAATCCTTAAGCCGGACAATTTAGCTGTACTGATTTCATCTAATACGAAAATGAAAAACAGTGGGCAACCTGGAGCCAGAGGGCAGTGGGCAACCTGGAACACTTGACAAATTTAGAAGCATTGCAGGAAAAATAAGGTCATGATTTGGCGGGCGTCTGGGAGGGTAGGACTCTGAACCAGACAACAGGAGGGAAACAAGGACAGCAGTTTGATAGACTGTTCCGGATATATAAATGCCTGAGAGCTGGTCTGGCTGATGGCAGCTGGTCGCTGTCACCAGCCACTGCCCGGGCTGGCTCCGGAGCGCGGAGCGGAGCTGTCTCACGAGTGCTCTTCCCAGCGCCTGCCAGAGCCCGCGCTGGCGCCAGGGCAGCGTGCGGCAGACGGGCTGTTTCCATTCGCAGGGTTTACCCACGTCCTGGGGTCGGGTTCTCACCCTTGGCACCCCCCACAGGGACACAAGGCACCCGTGGGAAGGGCTCTGCCTTCCTTCGGGCCCGGCAGCAGCAGCCCTGAGGAGCCGTGATGGTCGTGCCCATCGGGGCTCCGCTGGCGCCCACGCATGCGGCCACGCAGGGCTGTGCTGCCACCTTAGCCCCCTCCTGCCAGCACATCCAACACCAGGTGACGGCTTATGGAAAGGAAAAACCAAATATGTGATTTCCTGGTGGGTGCACTTTAATGCCCTTCCTGAACCTTACCTTGTGCTTTGCTCTCCAGAATATGAAATGTATTGTTAACTCTAGGGTAGAAGCAAAATGTCACGTGACACCAAACTGGGCAAGTTATGCTGCTGAAATTTTTAATGTTGACCATATTGGCAACAAAATGTTAAAACACCCTGCTGATTACAAATAGATGTGTCAAATCCCCATTGCAGTTATTCCTGCGATAATGATCCAAAGGTTTTAATGTTTAAATTGGATGATTTTTGAAAAATGAAAATTATAACTGTTGTCCTGGTGCTATTCATGTACCACAAACTAAAGGCTCTAAAGAAGGAAACAAGCTCTGAACTTAAAAGAGATTCCAAATGACAGATTTATCTAATGTTATATAATATCCCTGTTGAGATGTTTTGGTTTTTGATGGAGCTGGTTTTCATTTTCTGTGTGTATATACACACTTTAAGACACTGAGACATGCAAACAGAAATGACAGGAACTTTCAAACTTTATGAAATACCTATCTCTGGTACTAATATTCCTCTTACAGCGATGTCATTTGCATGATTATGAAAATATTATTGGACAAGGCCATGTCCTCAGTTATGCAGTCAAACTCATTAAACACATTGTTTCGCTTTTCAATTTAAGTTCTTTCATGACAACTATTGAGTTTATCCCAGATACTCAATGAAATAGAAATCCAGTTTAGAAAACATGATTTCTAAGAGAGTCTTGAGAAGCTGGACCATTACACGCAATGTTGCAATGGTTGGGGCTCAGTTCATAGGTACCTGCAGGGAGCAGAAACCCAATGCAGTGACTGGCTCAATTGCTGATGAGGAAGGGAACTGCTGTGACCCTGGGTCACTTGCACATGTGACATCATCTCAGAACTGTACAAAGAGCAACTCTTTCGGGGGACACTACCAAGTCGTGGTCTGAATCGTGCATCTTGAGCTGGGGCACAGCACAACATTAATTTTACCTTTCTAAGAATGGTTTCTCTCTTCCATGCCATCAGGGAGGGCCAGGCTGTTAAGATTTTAGCTAATATTTTCAGTGAACTTGCTTTAAAAAGTTTAACATTATTTACAACCAATGTTTCCAAAGGCCTCCTTCCCAGGTAGGTAGGAGCTAACACTCACAGATGAAGTTGCAGTAAAAAAAAATGTGTTGCTACAAGCAGTACTGGAAATTAGTTTTAGTGACAGTGGCTGAAGTGATTTTGATCTAGGGATTGAAAAAAAAAACCCTCTTCTTACTCAGAAATTTCAGCTATCCTGCATCTGCTACAGCCCAAAGCACCGTGACACGGTGGGTCCTTTACCCTCCCCAAAATACCCCTTCCCTTATGGTGGCACCACAGTTAGGCCCATCTCAACCATCCGTTTTCCACTGTAGCCTGGTAGACATAGTTATGAGGAGAGTGTATTTATTCTGTGAGGGCTTGAAAAGAGAAGAGAACTTGAATTTTCAGTGCACTTTATTATCACCCTCTAAGAGACCTGCCCATCTTGCTGTTAAGTGAAGGTGGACACTGCTGTCAAGATAATGCACATTATCTGCTGTTAGGAGTGCACATTGCACTATGAGACCCATTACACATCTAAACAAAATGTATTTGTTTTAAAATAACTAAGAAACTATAAATTTATTAGTACTGTAAATTTTAAATACTAAACAAGACCAAAATCTACATAGAAACTTCATTTTTTGGACTTGATTCAACCTCACTGAATTAATTTTATATATACTAAATATATATTACACATTTTATATAATAATATATTAAAGTTATATATCATTCTATAAGAGCAAGATCTGTGAAGTGCTGGCTTCCTAATTTGACAGTTAAAATATCTCTTGTTTTCTAAATGTTTTTAAAGTTACCTTTTACTTTCACAGTCAAACGAATTAGTTTTGGAAGTGATTTGTGCAAAATTGAAAAGTCAGCTGAAAAAAGGCTGAATTTATGCCATGTTCTTTAATAAACCTTTATGTTGCTGATTAAGGTAAACTACAAGGACACGAACCTCTAGTACATAATGTCATTAGCAGACTGTACCTGCAGTGGCGGATGCACTAATTTGCTTTTCCTAAGATTTGTTTTTTCACGTTTGGTACCAAGACCAATTATTCAACTGTGCTTCAAGCAGAATACAGTAAGAAAAAAAGGCCATTTTAAAAGCAGCAATGAAGCAAGTTCAAGACTAAGAATATTTGGAATTAGGGGGAATCTTTTTCTCCCTAATGGCATAAATCTGTGCTTCAGCCCTTTTGTGCTCAGTTTGCAGAAGTTTGACAATTGCCAAGCTTAGATCAGCTGCCTCCCAGTGTTAACCTGAGCAGACAAACTTTTCTCTGTAAGTTTTACTGAAAATTATAAGGTAACACTAATGTGTGAATACAGGAATAAAGAAGAGCCCAAATTTAAGTATATTTATATTACCATTTTTTTCATATATGCATAGATCTGGAATGTTCTTGTCATGACCTTTTTCCTTTGCCTATCCCAATTTACCATAAAACACAATTCTTTTGATAGAGAGGTGTTTTTACAGAAATACCTTAGAAAAATCTCCTCGCGCCCCCATGCAACTACAAGCAGCTTTGCTGAACCGCAACTGTCATATCAGCGGTTTTGCAGCCAGGGAAATGCAGTCAGTTGTGCAGCAGGAAAGGGCAGGAATTGCAGGTCTGGCTGTGGAGGCCGCAGATCAGGATTCGCTTCCCAGTCTGCTCTGCACGGCCGTGCTGGATGATGATCCCTCTCTGCTGCCCGTGACCTGCGCTAATTCCTTGTGCAAGGGCACATCATACATCAACGATATTTTGTTCCTGATTGCTTGGACATTCAGCTTGGAGTTCCTCTGTGACCATTCACAGTTTAGGACACGAAACATCCAGACAAAAATCAGTGCTGTACCTAAAGTCTGGACTCCAACGTAGGTTGTACTTCTATTTACCCATGGTAATATTTGGTACTAAAATGGGAAAGGGATTTGGCTGCACTACAATGAGGTGTTGAAAAGCTTTTTCTGAATAGGGATTAAAAAGTTAATTACCTCTGTTACGTGTACCTGAAAATAATCCATGGAGTAATCTACCACAGCGTGCAGCTAAAACCCCCTGCACACAAAGCCCTGCTGTGCAGAACCTGCCTCGTCTTTGCCTGCCCAGAGGCAGGGAGCTCCCCTTGCCCCTCTGCCAAGGCCCGCTGCAGTGACGGGCATCTACTGGGGCGCCAAAATGAAAGGAATGGAAGCGACTGCCTTAAAGGCAAGCGCAGATCAAAATATGAACACAGGCAAAAACAGCAATTGGAAATTGGTGGTTTCCATATCACTCAGCATTTGAGGGCTATGTTCCTTCGTACTTTTGAGAGAATGATAAAAGTGGTTGTCCAGAAAACGGCTGTAAATAAGAGAAAAATTATGGGAACCCTTGAAACAAGACAATAAAGCAATGCAGGGTGGCAGTCGCAGCTACCACTTAGGCTGAAACAACTAATGTTGTTAAAGTCAATGCTGATATTCATGGCTGGGGATTGATTTGGCCTCAAGTTCTTTCCCTTTGTTATTCTGCCAGTAGTTAAAAGCACACGCTGTACTAACAAAACAACGTCTCCTCATGCCACACTTAAGGCACATTTCTTGTTGGCCTTTCCTGAAGAGCGTGAATTAGCTTGTGGCCAGAAACTATTGTGCCATCTAATGCCATTAGCTCATTTGCTCTGCAGCTGGGAAAGCGAGGCAGGGAAGGGAAAGGAGTCTGAGAGAACTGAAATATTATGGGTAAAACATAGAAGGTTTCACCAAAAGGAACGCTGCACAAAGAAGGAGTGGGTGCTACAGATTTTTCTATGGCTAGAACGTGTGCTTTCGATGGGTCATTCACAGTTATTTATAATTCACAACTTTAAAGGAGGAAATAAATATAAACAATATGGTTTTTCATCTGACTTTGCCAAAAACTTTAGAGATGAAAAGAAGCTGACTTGGAATAATGGCCAAAATCTGCAAATTAGGAAAATAAAGGTCCCTTAGTAGAGTTTATGGGAATTCTGATCTAGTTATCCAGACTGTACTTCGTATTTTATTATTATTTTGACTTCTTTAAGAATCTGGTAGACCACATAATTCTTGTTGTTTATTTGAAGCAATTTGTGCATCTTTTATTTAAAAGCTATCAGCAGGGAATTTATTTCCTAGCACCAGTAGCCTTGGGTCTTTGAATGTTTACTTGCTAGCCAGTAGCATGTGTAAATATTTCTATTCCACTATCACCTCATACTTCCAGAAACATCACTAAACACTCAAATACCAAAGTAGCAGTTATAATCTTCTAATCACTGCACTGGTATTCACAGAAGTTTCCTTGCCAGGTTAATGTCCCTGGGCTCTCTCTACGGACAGGAGAAAATCTCCACAGTGCAGTTTAGGACAAAAACACAAGATCTCAGTGCTCTGGATGGCTCCCCAGAGTAGTCTCCCTCCATCCGCTATGGGGAGATCTCAGGAAAGAGCTTACCTAGGTGATACCTAGGTGAAAGGTAGCCCTATATTCTACCACTTCCCCCTTTTTTTCTATTTTAAAGGAGGTAAATCCCAATGCATCAAAACAAACACCAAATATGGGAAGGACAAGAAAAGAGCCACAGGAGAGAGATGCTGATCTCATGCTTCCACAACAAGAAAAAGAGGAAAGGGTGGAGAGTCTCTGGGACACACTCTGATGGGCTCATGCGAGAGGATGGGAACACGGGCGGTGCAATCCTGCCTCACCGCAGCACTTTCGTTTTGGCTCTTCAGCTAAGGCTGGCAGTAGTTTCCTTTTTAATGCCGACATTATGTGCACAGCTTCTAGATCAGCTCTCCAAGCCACTCAAGTTAATTGATACATCAGGGATGCTGAATTGGAACATTATGTCCTTGATGATACGTAAATGTATTTCAGAAATAGATGTTGCTTCTGCAAAAGGGATCAGAAAGACCCAAGTGCACCAGGAAAAAGTGTTGGACACCAAAGAAAGAGGTGGATTCACTGCAGCCATTTCCTTTAATGTGTGTCTCTGATTGAAGAACTGGGAGGTTATGTCTTCTGCGGAGCTCCTGATGAGTAAGTGCCCTCTTGGCTCCCAAGCTGTGTGTTACACCTGGGTCTCATCTGTGGCTGATGCTGTGCTGCCTAGATATATAGATTTATACAAAAGAATGGAGTCCTTTTTGCTCTGAATTTACAGCTGCTTGTTGCAATCCAGCCCTGGCGGGGATTTGAATTTGGTGCAAGAGCTTGTTAGGGTAGAGACAGACGCGTCATCCTTGTGAGCGCACAGACAGACAGACAGTTCTGACCGTCAGAGCAAAGAAACCTGCTAGTAGCTTCAGGTTGTGCCATCCGCTGGTGCACGCGTGCTGGGGACGAGCATGGCCTGTGACACGGGCATGGGCAGCTAGGCAGAGCCAGCAGCAGAGCCCAGTGCGCGGCAGAGTACCACGGGAACCATCACAGGGGCCAGCGGGGCCTCCAGCTGCCGCCGCACAGTGACTCGGATCTCTCATGACTTGTGAGTCCTGTCTGCCAGCTGGGGGTATCCTGGGAATTCTAATCTGGATGCCCTGCCAAGCAACTGAACCCAGCTCTGCACCTCAAAGGCTGGGTATGACCAGCTGGTTTCCTCATTTTCCTCTCCTGCAAGTCGTATCTGTCAAAACTGTCCGTAGTGAAACCAGATGCCGCTTGTGCTGTAGTGGGAAGTGCCTTGTTCATGGAAGGGGATCAGCTCTGCCCCGTTCTCCTCCGACACTCACAGTGCCCAGAAGACTCTGGGGAGGCTCCTCCAAGCAGCCGAGACCTAGAGACAAGGCCTTGCTCCAGAAATGGCTGGTTGCTCTGCTGGGCGTTGCTGCCCACGTCTCACCTACCAGGGCTGACCTGGAGGCTGCGAGGGCCAGGGAGGGAAGACTTGTAAGGACCGTTAAGTGTCACGATAGTGTTTTCATAACCAGCCTCCTTCTGTGCACACAGGGTCCTGGGCGTAACCACAAATACGGATTGCTTCCACCTTATAATGCACATTGGCGCACCACCGCCGCGGGGACCGGCCGTCAAGCAGAGCGGGGGCCGCTGTTCTTGGAGCGAGCCGCAGCTGAAGCAGGTTTAGTCTCGCTGCTGCACAAGTTCCATAGAATAGCAGACTCTTGAAAGTCAAAATGGATTTCATGGGAAAAGTAGCTCTTCCAGTGAAACCTGAGACCTTAAGCACTTGAAACCTAGAAGACTTTCCAAACAGCCGTCCGTGGTTTTTGCTGATGCACCAACATGTCACTGCTTTCGTTTTCCTGCGGGAGGAAACGCAGCAGAGATGAGGGGCGAATCCAGCACTGTGAGGAGGAAGGTTTCTTGAGGTCCTCCCAGCTGATGCTGAGAAGGTGCTGACTCCCATTTGCAGCTCCCACTTGCCTCATTCCAGCTGCACGTTCTGCTTAGCCCGTCACAAGACTAACCGGAGACAAGCTGTAGCTGTACGTTACAGGACACCCTGTGGCAAACAGGCTCATGTGCGGCATCCCCGACCCTCAGCAGGGTCCGCTGGGGGTCTGGGCCGCCATGGCCTGGGGTCTCCATCTGCCATCTCCATCTCCATCTGTCTGAAGGTAGTACCTTCAGACTCGGCCCAATCCCCTTCCCACATGGAGACATGACCGTGTTTGTGTGACAGGGCTGCCCCCGAGCAGCCGCCCCTCTCGCTGCTGCCCACCCGAGATCCCGGGCACCTTCTTCCTCATGGGGCCGAGCAGGGCAGTCTTTCAGACATGGGGTGCCCTTGGCCATGAAGACCTTCCTGAAGTCAACAGAGCTCTGCTATCAGCACACGTGTTTATATTCTGTGCTGGCCTCAAACCACATTTAACTTTTAATCGGGTTCATTACGAGAGGGTTGGCAGCCAAGATCAGCCTTCCAAACACAGTGGGATCCCATAGAAAGGTCCAGAGGCTCCAATTGCTGAGTAAATATGTGCCCAAGAAGCTAGCTTTGATAGTGTTGTTTTCACAGTAAATTGATTTTTAACCTTAATCTTTACTCAGTGTAAAACATATTTTCTCTTTCAGATGTATACATTAATATTTAATGTAACTCACCGCATGCGGCAAGCAAGACCTGTGTACCATGCTAATGTAGGCAGCACACTGGTACAAGTTCCTCCAGCTTTTCTAGCACAATTTTTGCATTTTCTTTTTTTTTGTTTTGTGATAAATTTATACCACATTGGCTATATAATGAAGCCTTAAAGAAAATGTGATTAAATAGTTTTGATTGTTCAAGCTCAACACCAGGCACATGTGAAATAATTGTAATTAGAGGATTTGCCCACCAAGCGCCCTGGATGCAGCAGCCGTTATTGAGCTCGTGTTCAGGAGCTGGTCGTTAGCAGCGCGCGACCGGAATAATGATTTTTGGGGTGTAATTAACAGGGGGGCAGGAAGCTGCTTGGAGTGAAACCCTGCCCTGCACCACGTGTGCTAGCGTGCCTGAAAGCAGGACTGGTGCCGATTACACAGAACCGGGTTAATGCTGCTGGGCAAAGAACGATTCCTTGCACAGGCTGCTCCTGAGGAGAAGCTAAGCCCTAGTCAAGACTGGCTTCCATCTTCATCTACTGAAGATGGAAAAGAAAGCAGTAGGCAAACTGCCAAGTCCCCGTTTCACCTGGTGACGGCTCAGCAGGAGGACGGGCAGCACCGGGGCAGAGGGCCGGGCCTGCAGCACCCAGGGGCACCGGGATGGGACAAGCCCAGCACAGCTTAGGCCCAGGCTGGCCGGGACCGGTCACAGGGCCGACTCGTGCTTCCAAGTCGGCCGAGGCCGGAGCTGCTGCCAGTAGCCTCCTAACGGCACCGGGAGCCTTGCTGGGTTGCAGCTCTGCTCCAATACTGGAAGCTTCCAGAGAGCCTCAATATCCCGAGCACAGAGGGCTTCTCCAGAGCCCAGGGCCCTGTGCCTGCCCCAGGCAAGGACCTGGCCACAGGTGGGTCGAGGAGAACATCTTGCTCGAGCAGCCGGCACGCACAGGTTTGCTGTTAAGTCCCTGCAGCTTCCCGCTGGAAAGCCATTGGGCAGCAGGGCTGCTGCTTTGCTTTGGAGCTCCTGCCCCCTGCAAGGCCCACGGTTATGTCCCCCAGCCCAGCCTCGTTCTGAGAGGGCAAGGTAATGGTGACGATGCCAAAGGAACAGGGAACCACGTTCGCACACAGGCTGCATTTGTGATAAAAAAGATATTATTCGAGCGCAGCACTGCTGGAGGATGCCTGCTACCCGGAGCAGGAACCCACAGGACCAGGAGCCTATGACCAAGACGTGCAACTGCTGAATGCAAATATTTGAAAATACTTTTTTAAACCGAAACNAGGTTTGCTCTTAAGTCCCTGCAGCTTCCTGCTGGAAAGCCATTGGGCAGCAGAGCTGCTGCTTTGCTTTGGAGCTCCAGCCCCCTGCAAGGCCCACGGTTGTGTCCCCCAGCCCAGCCTCGTTCTGAGGGCAAGGTAATGGTGACGATGCCAAAGGAACAGGGAACCACGTTCGCACACAGGCTGCATTTGTGATAAAAAAGATATTATTCGAGCGCAGCACTGCTGGAGGATGCCTGCTACCCGGAGCAGGAACCCACAGGACCAGGAGCCTATGACCAAGACGTGCAACTGCTGAATGCAAATATTTGAAAATACTTTTTTAAACCGAAACAAACGTTTCATTAGTTTTACGTCACAGAAGCGCTGTTTCAGTAATTTAGTCAAAGGCCCTAGTTTTGTGTATAGTTTTTTCTTCATTTACCAAATACATTATCACTTTCAAAATAGCCCAAGTTCTAGCCAATGCCTAAATTCAGGTTAATGTCCCATTTACGAGCTAATTGAAATTAAATTAAAATTACTCCCTGCATTCCTGACAACGGCAGTAACAACAGCTCTGACATGAGAACAGTCTTCACTTGGAAAATAAGTGTCTCTTTCATTACCAAGGTTTGATTCCTTCAGCAGATGAATTTAATTGTGGCGGAGGCTGTGAAAGTTCTAGCAGCATTTAGGATGCAAGTGATTTTGCTGTTGTACATGTAAGAAGATGCATTTGAGGATGTGATACTCCCCAATTAAAAGAATAGTTTAAAATAATAGCTCATGCTAAAGTATGTTCTTCACTTACTTTAACTGGGAAAGAGACCCAGCTGAAGCACCGCAGCTAAGTTTCTAGAACCGCTCTGAGCGCCTCACCCGAAGGCAAGCGAGGATTTACCCTGATTGTTTTGGTTCGGGCTGCCACCTAATGGCAAGGAGTGAGCGGTTACCAAACGCTCCTCCCGGCTGCAGGGTCTTTGGTGGCTCAGCCGTTGGCAGAGGGCCCATTGCCCAGAGTGGCGGCAGACAGGGCAGCTGTCCGCCAGAATCGCTCCTCCTCGCTGTCCTCTTCCCCGGGACCTGCTGCTCTTGCTGGACGTCACCTCTGTCGCGTGTCCATAGCTTGGGCTATTCCTGCTTGCACAGGACTGGCCTACGTGACCTGGATTAGTGCTAATGGGCCGAGCTCATTAATCGCTTAGGGCACCTTCATGCCACAGCTTCACTCCTGCAGATTACCCAAGTCCATCGCTACTTCGAAGTGACCACTTGTTTAGTGACCACAGCCCACAGAGCGCACACGGAGGCATGTTTTCTTCCTCGGTTCTTTGCTTTCCTCCAGACGCAGGTCAACACTGCCGCTCGCTCCTGCCTTCCTCCTCCTTCTTCCTTCCTTTCTCACTGGTAGCAAAGTTATTTCTTGTTACTACTGTCACGGGCAGAACTATATAGTCCTGGCCTTCCCCAGCACGGCATTTCTTACCTGCTTCTTGGGATCTTCTGCAAATAAATAAGTAAAAAATAAATAAATAAAAATTGGTGTTCTTTGTTTGAATAATTCTTTAAATAGCATTAACTAATCCTACTCAGTTGATAATAAGCCTTATGCGCGCATTCCTTAACATATACACAGAGAAAATGATTTGTCATCAGTACACAAGTAGAAAAATTGAAGATGTTCAGTGAAAAAGCAACTAACAATCTCAAAAAGTACCACTTTATCTGCAGCATTTTAATCAATCTGAACTTCCTCAAGTGAATTATTCATATCAAGTCAAATATCACTACTCTTTCATGTAAAGCTTTTATCCTCTTTATCTAAAATGTATTTTAACTTTTCAGCTGAGAGCTTATGCAACTTGCTCCCTCTATCAACCTTTTCCTTGAGTAGCCATCACTCGTAACTTATTTTTGGCTTACTTTCCAGGCAAATCTATGCATATTAGGCCATATCCAGTGATAAAACCACATTCCTGGAGTGCTCCTCTCCTTTTGCTCACTACCTGAACATCCACAAGCAGCTCAGAAGTATCTGCTGCTGCTTTACCTGATGGGAACTTAGGAGAGTCTCCAGAAAAAATTCCCCAGTTTAGGGTAGTTCCCTTATGAGTTACTAAATTTTAATGAAGACTTATTGGAGCAGGTGTTATTTATTAGCTAATAATTTTGTAGTAGTAGTTCTGTGCTAAAGCAGAGTTATACATGGAAATCCAATCTGCCTGCATTCAGGAAGTTCCTTAAAAACTCTTTCTGAATTTTCTTTTTAGCAATCTATGTAACAGTCTAGCCAAATCCCTAACCTTAGTGATTTATTACTGTTTTCTCTGAAGATTAAGATTGGGAACTGTGTATAGTCTCCTCTTAAATGGCCTTTCCTGTTACACCACCAGGAGAGAGAAGCACCTCCTCCAGAAGCCTTTATCAGCAGAGCCCATCTCCTGGGTGAGCAGCCATGGCGCAGGGCATCGGGAAGAGCCCTTCCTGCACCCTGCACAGCTAGGAAATGCCACACAAAACACACGAAACCACCTCCCTTGCCAATTCCTGCCACGTGTGAGCGATGGCACCCGCACACCTGCCGGGAAGCACCAACGCGTGTGAGCAACAGCAACAAAACAGGAACCAGGCACACAACGGAAGGTGGGAATGGTTTTCACCTAACCTCCTCCTCGAGGGATGGCCATCCTCACCGCTCTAGTCCCTCCTGCAGTCATGGTGAGGACAAGAGCAGCAGCAAGAGCTCTGTGCGTTTCTGAGACAAGATCATAGAGTGCAAGACAAGGGCAAGACAAAAAGGAACTGCAGGCAATCAGGTATAGACCAGGCATGCCGAGGCTGCAGGATTAGATCTCTACTTGAGCTTTTAACCACAGAGAGAAAAAAAAGCAGTGGTGATGCCTAGGAAGAATGAAGGTTTCTCATACACCTCACCTCTCTCTGAGTGAGGTTTAGCTTTTCTGATCTTTATAAATCAGAACCATTTTTTTTTTTTGAAAGCAGAGTTAAAATTGAGATATTTATCATTTTCCCATGTATTTATGCAGCTTGCAGACAACCATCAATCTGTGTTAAATCCAACGCAAAATCCTTCTGTACATTAACACAACCATTTAAAGATGCTGCAAACCTAAAGGCAACTTGATACAACTGTTAAACAAACACAAGACAAACTCATTTTAGGAATGCCAATTCCAAGACACGGTCTCTTTCATATAAAGCAGCAGTGCATTAGCAGTCCTCCCTTAAAGGGCTCACAGCATGTACTCTTCCTTCGACTAAAACTTGTGTGAAAAAAAAAAAAAGTACTTAATCCTTTCCACTCTGAGTACTGAAGCCAATCACTTAAATTTAGACATTGCCCCATGTATAAACTTAATTGCTTGTTAACAGTTAATACCAAGTCCATAAAAGAGTAAAGTCATTTTTACTAGGATGCGTAGCAAGTAGAAGCATGACAGGGTCTTAAATGGAAACCCTGCAGCTCTCTGGGGCAGACAGGGCACATTTATTATAAAGACACACATTTTCTGTATTGTGTCCACTTCCATTAGCGATTCAGAGCAGGTAACTTGAAGACAGTCTTACCTGTGAATTCCTGTATTATTTATATAATATTCTAAGAACTACAAGGTTGTAGAAAAATATTAAGCTTTTATTTTTTACTGTCTTAAGTGATTTTGTGTGCAAAAGTTGTGACAGCTGCCACCATATAACCATTACTTCCCTCAATTGAGAGGATGACTACCAAGCGATCCAATTCCTTTGGAAAAAAACAAGAGTATTTACACAAATTTAAATAAAAACAAAAATAAAAAGAACAAAATGCCAAAGAGAAACAAAACAAAACACCACAACCACACTTTTTTGTCAACATGTAATGCCCTGGGTTTATTTTGTGAGAGTTCTGTCACAATTTTCCAGGTGGGATTAAAAACCTTAAGGATAATGTATGCCATTGGAGTGGGCATTCAGACTTCGGTACTGACAAAGCACTAATAGTAGTCTGTTAAGTACCATTCTCTTCACAGAAGAGAGGTCAAATATTTCCAAAGGAAGGCACCCGATAGTTGTGGTTCTGGCCTTGCAGCCTTCTGGAGAATCTTAAAAGGAAAAAAGCTGGCTGTTTTAGAAACTGGAATGATGATACACGTACAGCAATTACTGCATTCTTCTCCCTTATATCCTTTTCTTAAGAACAAGTAAAGAATGAAGTCTTATAAACAGTTATACAAATAAAAAAAATACGTCTTCAAAAAGGGCAAGACAACACAAAAACTCCAGTTGTAAGGACTCCATTTGCATACTTAACACTTCTTGGTGTGCAGGGAAATGGGACTAACAGGGGAGCAGCAACATAACCTTAGTGCTTTAAGTACCAGAAAACGCCCACATGCCTGTGGACAAGCTAGGATGGGAAAATTCAGACTTCATTATTAGCTTGTTACTTGTCTTACGATACTCTGACAGGAAGATCCCCATTAAACAGTACATTCCCCATTTTGAAACTGATGCCTTTTTAAAAAATTCTGTATGTATGTCACCATTTTTCACATGATACACAGAAAACTCAGGGACCCAGAGGGGAACCAAGTTATGTTATACCATTTACAAAATATCAAGGAGTCCACAGCTACCTAACACATTTACTACAGCACAGGAACCAATGAAGGTACAGTGTACAAAAAACTGTAAACACGGCACAATAAATAGATAAAACAGCAGGTTCCGCACCATGCACATGATGTGATGACACTTTTTCATCTCTATACAATCTCACATCTCACACTCTTACTTTGTTGCAAGTTGTCTCCCTCCCTCCCCCCACCCCAAGTGCAAAGCATCACAAATGAACAGTTTTGTATTCAAGTAACATATATACAAGGGTATTACAAATATGCTGTACTGTACAGATAATTGCTGTATTGTTAATTTACAGATGTTGATTCTTTCCTATTAACAGTAAGAAAGGAAAAGAAAAAGCATGAGAGATGTGCATTGCTGCCCAGTGCCCACAGCTGCCACGGAAACGCGATGTGCGGCATTCCATCATCCCTTGCATTCCCAACGCTACCGATGCATAGCACCTAAACAAGTCCCCAAGGCTGCAGGTTCATCCCACGGGAGCTACGTCACCTCCATTGCTACTGTATTGTCCGCTAGATTGTTCAGCGCTGGCTTCTCCGCTTCGTGGTTTTCCCTGTTGAAATATTTTTTTAAAAAAATTAATAAATCTGGGGAAAGAATTGCATATACTCGCAAATCAAGTTCAATTTTGAATTAGCACTAACCAGTATTGCAATACTAGTTTTGATGTCCATGTGAGCAGAGTGTCCTAGGAGACCATCAGTTTAAAACCTCTGCTCTGGCACTCCTACCCAAAGCACCTGACTTCCATCTCACACAAGCTTAAGCTACCTGTATGTTGAGCTACTCTGATCCAGTACCTGTCTGCCACAAATGTAATCCTCTAGCAAAACAGAGACCAGAAGATATGAGTAGGCAAGAGAAACCTACCTTGGGACAGCATCCACAGAGGATGAGGCGGGAACCTTGGGCACCTGGCAGTTCGTGGCTGCAGCCAGCTTTAAGGCAGATGATGGAACAGCACTTAATGTCCTCGGTATGTGCCGTGCATTCAGCGTGGTAATAGAGTTTACGGTGGCAACTGATGAGGGGACAGTTAATCGAATGTTGTTCCCAATCAGAACCTGAGTTGTTGCAGAATTGGCAGCAGTTACTTGGTGACTCAGTGCACTGTGGGAACTTGAAGTCTGCGTTATATTTGAAGGCTGTAACAAGGCTGAACCTGCTGTTGATGATGAACTTGTATGTACAAGTGCTGTAGGTGTAGTACTGAGGTGTAAGCCCTTGTATACTCCTGCAAGGAAAAGAAACAGAAAACACACAGTAAGTTCATTTTTTCAGAGGAGAGGCAAGTCCAGGCAGACAGTCAGATTTCCACTAACAACAAATGACCCCACCAAGATGCAGTCCAATTCCATGCGAGCAGCTGCATACCTGAGGCTTGAAGAATGCCATTCACCCCAATTCCAAGCACCACATCATCCTTCATTTTGAATCCCATCAATTGTTCTGATGTAACCAAAGCTGAAGCAGCAAATTGAGCACTAACAGAATCCAGTGTCTTGGAAACAAAACCCTAGAAAGAACAATGGTGGCAAATACATGTGATTGAAGCTCCCTAGAATGAGTCCTTTCACCATTTTAAAGCTACACAAAAACTAGTAACGCACAAATCAAACCACATAAAGCAGAACTGGTCCAGTCATTCTTTCAGACCCAATTTTCCAAGTTCGATAGAACTAGGTAAAATCTGAACTGTAACTTTTAGTTCCATTATAATAATAATGGAGGAGANAAAAAAAAAAAAAAAAAAAAAAAAAAAAAAAAGGATCACCACAAGGATTTTAAAAGCAAACTTATTTCAAAAGTACTATGGAAGAACATCTTTCACAAATCAACTTGTTTTCGCAAAGCTTCTAACTCAGTCGAGTGATTCAGATGGCTATCAATTTTTGAACCATTTTAAGTGTGTCCATCAGCACTGTAAGCTGCAAGTGTAAGCATTTAGGAATATTAGACAGTTCCATAGCTCTACAGAGGACTTATTTTAGTTAATAGCTAGAAGTAAAATAAAAAATTCTGCTCAAAAAATCCCCAGTTTCAACAGGATAATGACATGGCTGGAGATCTTTGCACTCGTATTCGCTACTCTTTGAATATTTCATTATTTGACTGACCCATCTTTTTTTTTTTTTTTTTTTTTTTTTTTTTAAGAGGGAGCAGAGGCAATGCCTGCCACACTCACCTGCAGTGTCCCTTCTAAACACTTTACAGAATGGCTATGATGGAGATTCAGGCGAAAGCCACTTTCCTGTTGGTTAGTTTCAAGGTTCTATGGCAACAGTTGACAATTAGAGATGAACCCTGGTGGGAAACAATGAGGGATAAATCATAGCACAGACAAATCCCTCACCTGTGATGTGTTGGCAGAGGAATTACTATTTGCTTGCTGCTGATGAATTTGTGCAAGCTGCTGTTTCTGCATTAGTGCCAGTTGCTGTTGATGCTGCTGGTATTGTTCGGCTGTAAATGCTGAACAAAATATAAAATGAGAAAATACTATATCAAAATACATAGGTGTTGTGTATATAAACACATCTATTTTATAATTCTAAATGAGAAAAACCTCAGTACACCACAGCAAGTTCCTAAGAGCCTTAGTGCACCTTATGCATTATGAGGCTCTTATCCCTTTTGGAGGGTTTTGTTCAAACTAAGCCTTCTTCTTCTGAACTGATTTAATGTATAGGATTTAACAGCTCTGTTGTATTTAGCTTAAGATACCAGAAAGGGAGGGGGAGGAGGGAACCAAAACAGAGTGAAAACAAACCCAGAACATTAAACCCATAACTCATTAAAAATAAATTCCAGGTAGAAACAGCACCACATTTCACTTTTTGCAAAACTGAAGTGCACTATTTATAAAGTAGACTTATAGGCAAAAAAAGTGGCACAGTATGTAAAGCTACGTGTTCTCGGTCCTTAGGGATGATATTTTGAAGACAGCAAGTACCTATGATGAAAGCTCACACCTAAATCTTGGTGAAAACACAAAACTGAGCATGCTTAAAACTGTGCAAGTCATCACAACATAGTTTTTTTTTTTAATGAATAAATGCACAACCATGCAAGCAATTCTATCACCACAGAATATGACAGAACTACACCCTTCTCTCAAGTCCTTAAAGTGCCATCTTGCAGTTAATGTGGGTAAGCCAACTGAAGTTTTCTCCATCTAGAATACATGTATTAAAACTGATTAAAAAAAAAAAAAAATGCGTTATGGCAGAGATCCCAAAGGCGATGCCCAATGGGGAAGAATCACATTTCGCTGATCAGCCCAGTAAGACATTAGTCTTTTCTGAATTGCATTTCCAAAATTAAAGTCTCCATAGTCATTCTGAACTGAATCAAGGACTCTGAGAAGCAATTACACTGAATGTATAAAACCTGAGGAATAAGTCAATACAAATGGCTAACCAAAATAAAAATCAGCATTCGGAAACACAGCCAACACTGCCAAAAGGCATCTTTCCAATGTACCTAGGATTCCTCCTAAAGCACTCTTTCAAATCCTGTTATATACTGGAAGCCACTGACACTTTTACATCTGAGCACTTAAAATCATAGATTTTTATTTGGCTGTTACATTCCAGTTAAATAAAACTGGACAGCATATAGGCTCATGGCACTTTTTTATACTGCTGTAAGCAATAAATCAATTTTCTAATGCTTTTAAAGGTAAATATCATCTCTGCTTGCTCTGTTTTAAAGTAATTCCTATGGGAATAGCTTAGCAGTAACACCACTGACAAATGCTTTATTAAGAGGAGAAAAAAAGTCTATAATTGATAAACCAAATACTTAAGAGGCTAGCAAACCCATTGCATTTTAATTCTATATCATATAAACAAAAACTCCCTCAGTAGACTTTAAGCCATCAAGTAGAACTTAAAATACAAACAGAAATCTAGAGTTGTATTAATTAAAAAAAAAAAAAACTTTGAAACTCTTGTGTTTTAACCCACGCAGTAGTGAAGATATTAAAGGTTCTATGTATTAGATATGGTTTAATAAGATATTTTAGTCTATGTTGAGACTTCAGACTTTGTAAATATGATGCTTCAAAAAAGGTTACCAAAAATGATGTAATGTGGCATTCTACTGTCTAGCAAACAGGGAAAGGGGGCAAAAAGGGAAAGACATATTATACCACCATGCTTGAATTAAATGGTTAAGACTACAGCCATCAAATTCTGCATCTGTGTATTTTTTTGTAAGTTTTCTGTGACCCTAGAACAATAAAACTCCCCACTATGGTGAGCACAGTTCTACAGCCAGCAAAGCAGAGAAGGGACAAGGTAACCACCAATATGAACCTCGTCTGTATTCAGACTCCTCACATCTCTTCAAATAGCCAAAACTGCTTACTAACCCAGCTCTGAAATGAGAGATGCCTATTAACCTCTTGTATCAGAAAATATGCATGAATACAACTTCTTGCATCTTCTCAATTTAAGATATTCACCAACATTTTTGTTACTTCTACTGTTTAAGCCAAAAACCTACTAAGCACTTCAAAATACTGATAACAGCACTACCAGAGATCTGCAGCTAGGTTGTTGCATCCAATTTAGAAACAAAACTGTCCAAGTACTGCTACACTGGCTACACCCTCTCTAAGATGCATAAAGAGAAGCACTAACTTCACTGAGCTAATGTGTTACTGGAATCACTACTGACACTACTAACAGCCACACAAACCAATTTTTGTCGCTATTTCTGAAGACACACAGGCTGGGACAGGGTACTCAATCCTTTGGTGGCCTTAAAGGCCACCACTTATTGTGCTCACTAAGCTTCTGATCCAACTGCCAGGTCCCTTCCCCCATGGAGTCTCCCTCACACATTGTATAAATTAAAAAAAAAAAAAAGCCTACTGATAGCCCAAAATTGCTTCTGAAAAATAGTACTCCTTATGCAACAGCAAAAAAAGAATGTTTATATGTACTTTTAATGGAAAAGACATCAATTTAATCTAATCTTATTTCTTCATTTTCTGCAGCATACAACTGTGAAACATAATCAAGCAAGGCTCTCCTGTGAAAGAGGCCATATGCTCAGCACAGTCAAGAGTCTCTTCACTTATACACAGCTCTCCGCTCCATCCATACAGGCACACACTAAGTTCAGCTGTCCTTTTTTTTAAAAAAAAACAAACAAACAAAACAAACAAACAAAAAAAAAACAAACAAAAACTTTTAAATAGAATTCATAGTAGACCAGAGAAAAGTTACTGCTATTAATGGATTTGTTATATGGATTAATCAGCAACCATGTTTCTGGTAACATGGTTGCCATATTAAGTTATTAATTAAATACTGCATATTAATTAAAAATAAGAGTGACAATTAAAAAAAAAAAAAAAAGACTTCTGAAATTAAGCACTTAAGGTTAAAAAAACCTAAACAAACAAAGCACGTCTGCCCATCCTGCAAAACACCAAACATCTACAATAAACTAAGAACAAGGTTTTGTTAAGCGCCCCTTTATCTTGGGTAAGGACAGATTTGCTTTGGATTATATTGTTTCTCATAGGAAAATATCTCCAAAGTTGAATATTCTAATAGATATTATACATAAGGACCGAACATAACATTTAATGGTTAAAGATGCATAAGATTTTAGAGCACATTATTGCTTGACAAGCCCTAGAAAAGGAATGCAGTACTTATAGTCTGTTTAAACACCATGTTAGGGCCACAGTGCTTAGATTTAGGTCATGCTCCATCATACAGGAATAATTACTTAATGCTAAAAAGAGTACTACCTTGCACAGCAGCATTACATTGTTCTGTTCCCTGCACTGAATGCAATGGAAGAAACTCCAATTCTACTGATACAGTATGAAGAACATTATAATTTCAGAAAGCCTGGATTGTCTTCACAGATAGAAGAATTTGATGAAAATTATTTTAAAATATTTGCCATGACTCCTTTAGTTACTTATGTAGTTAGAGTCAGGTGAGGAAACTCTTAAGAAACAACTCTTGTCAAGAGGAACCCACACCACAAGACGGTTCCAAATAGCCAGGCAGCTTACAGAGAAGCTGGCCTACAGGAACATTTAATGTGCTTTTTACTGTTTGAATGGAAGCAATTACAACTCAATATGCTTCTGAATTGCTTCTAGTATCTCTGAATCAGGTTCTAATAAAATTGTGAAGGTTTTCTAAACTGAATTATGTCAGTACATAGTGTTATCTTCTTCACTCAACAACTGTTCTGCAGCTGTCCTGGTGACTGATACACTTCTATAACAAACCAGAAACATTACGGCTTACAGCCTGCAAAAATGATGGGAAGGCAGGAAGAAAAAGCTTCAGGGTTTTATAGCTATGAAGACAAAGAAAGCAGCCTTGTGCAGTACTGACACTGATTGACGGTACAACACTGCAAAATGTTTCAGGTGCCTTCTTAATGACAGCCACAACTAGCCCAACACACACACTACACAGCCAGCTCTCTATACATATGCTTTCCTTCAGTAACAAACAATTTTAAGATTGATTTATAATTATCCTAAAGATTGCATTTTTTTTTAAATTAGTCAATAAAGAACATATATCAAAGGAAAAATTCTACTCATTTATCTACCAAACTCTGTAGGATGCTGCTATTCAACTGTTCTGTGATCCTATGATAATCAGTGTCATTTTTCAGAGCATAGGTCGAAAGTCAGGAGATTTTTTTTTTTACTGAAGTGTAAGACCATTCGCACACTGCTAACTACTTTTATCACAGCATTTCACATGTAATAACCTTAAGAGACTGCAGTCCACATTTTGTTCCTCTGAAAATTCAAGCCCTGGAGAGGCGAGAGCAGTGAGAACACGGGCCAGCTGCAGAGGCTGCACGAACACAAAACCTCTAAGAATTGTTTGCTGCCTGGTAAGTCTCCTAACTACCAGCACGAAGTTTTACTGTGAGTGCTACTTGTTACTCTGGTTCCCTGCAGTGGGAACACACACACACACAAAAAAAAATGACTGTAATAACTAGTTTTCTAAGAACTAGGCAGCACAGCCTGGAAAGCAAGTAGAGCGCACACAAACCCATGGTCCCTATAAAGCGCCTTCCTCTTGATGTCCTGAACAGGAGATGTTCACTCCATTTGCCAAGGAAACTGAACGAGCTATACAGAGTAAACACTATGAGCTACACAGGAAAGCATTCTTTTGAATAAAGTTTAATGCAATCCAGGTACTTTTAAACAACTCGATTAAACACTGCTACAAGTGCACTGGTCTCACTAAATATCCAAGGAATTAGATATGTCGAATAGATTTTAATCAAAGAAAAACAACAACTTGATATTAGGAAGCAAAGTTTGTGGTCTCTTAAGGAGAAATGCTAACATAACAGAAAACTACAGCATTAGCAAGTAAAGATGATCTTGGGTTCAGAGAGCCTCTCCTAAAAAACCATTCAATGGTACCATTTTCCATGATTCTTCTACCTTGGGGTCACGGTGTCCAGGAAAGGTTGGTTTGAGCAGGTAACAGAAGAAAGATCATGTAACTAGAGGTTCCATTTGAGAAAGTCTTAAGGGCCAGCACTACTAAATGGGATGGGAAGAGGAAGATGATGCATCAAATTGCTTTCTTAGGAGAAATGCGCAAGTGCATCCCCTCCCGCTATAAGGGAACCATTGGTGGTTACTAATGTTGAAATGCATGCAAAGCAGCTACACCACTTACCACGCTAAATCCAGAACACCACATTTTGACCTCTAAGAGAAATGTGATCTGGCTTATGAAACTGCCTGATTAAAGATTTTCTCCTGTAAAGCAAGTTCTCCCCAGTGAATTCAGAAGACTAAAGAGAGTTAGAGCCATCAGTGTGACTTAGTATTTGACTCACCATACCCTAGGATGCTTCATTATCTGAAAAGAAGTTCAAAAATGGTTTTACTTGAACATGCCATTGTCAGATGTTATGCTTCTGAGAAGAAGAATCATTATACCCCTGTTTATTACTATAAAAGCTTTTCATTTCTGCTCCAAAGATCTTTGTATGGAATGCCTTGTATCAGAACTCTAGAGCTAGAAATTTTAAGATCCATGTGGACACTCCCTACTTGTCAGGAGGAAAAAACAGCAGAAAATAATTATTAATGAGGACTGGTAAGTAATTAAGTGAAAGCTAGAAATGCTTTTTACACATTTATATTGAGTCTGGCCCCATTCTTAACAGGAACTTCAAGGCATGTCGTACAGGTCACTTGGGTTGCCCACTACCTATTCAGCAGCTCTGTGGGTATGTGCGTGTGAGAGACCCCATCCTTGCACAGAATGCAAGGAAAGCTTAACAACTTCCACAGGCCCAAGATGGCAACTTCGCAGTGGCAACTCCCAGAAACTGGTTTGAAGCGGAGTAAGAAAGTCTCGTGTAAATTCAAACTCTCTACAGGGACAGGTGAATCAGAACAGACTCCAGAAGCACTCAGAAGTTTCAATAAGGGTTGATTCTTCTTATCCCCACCCCATCTACATTATTTTGAAGAACACATAAAAGTTTTCCCTTCTGAAGATTTTCTCTGTCCAATAAGTGTACGATAGCTTAAGACTGAAGTTCCAGTGATATCACAAAATGCCCATTACAAATAGTATTTTTCATAACCAGATTTAACCAGCAATGTGAAATAGACACTCAATAAAATTGAAAAAGTCCGACTCTGGCAGTTCAGTATTACAGGTATCGGGACAAATAAAAAGAACTAGACTCAAATAGGCATGGCATAAAAGCAGAAAAAGCAGACACACATCTGTCTATTCTGGTGTGAGAAATCGTGCACTGCACTGGGGAACTTCCTCGCACTTCTTTCCGTGAAGGACAACGCCAACAACCACCTATTTGCCACGGAGCCTGGAGGGTGCCGGGAACCCTCCACAACAGAGCGTGTATCAAAACCAGTAAAAAGCCATCGACCATGATTACAGAACTGAAATACAAATGCTAACATCACTTTTGGGATACCAAAGTACAGCCCACAGTGAATGCTGCTAGACCCTTTAGCACAAACACGCAAACTACTGCTTTTCAGAAGCAGTTTAAGAGATGTGAAAAATTATCCACGTTTGCCAGGGGAAAAAAAAAGTATATACATACATAACATTATATATATATATATATGGTACATAGATAGATATGTACCTTTTATAAATATATACGTGTGTGTATGTATATATGTATGTATATATACGTACACACACATACACACATATATTTATATATATAAACATATAAATATAAAATGGAATCCCTACAGAAGTTGTTACTGAGTACTGAAGCACAACTTGCAGCACATAACCTGCATCTCCAGTTTGCAGAAAACATAATTCAAGATAAACTATTCTGGATTCTTTAATGATATTCTGTATGATATTTTATATTATGCCTGTAAGCTTTCATACACAGTAGTATCTATAGTAATTATTCCCGCAAGATATTTTTAACTACGGCTAAGGTTTCTGGTAAAATACTTCACAATTCTTTTTTTGAGGAGAAAAGGAGAAGAAGCTTAATTTATCAAGCATACTCAGGTCAGCTGCTAGTCTTCATTATTCATAGACTTTCTTTTCAAAGTGACCCAACTTCTTTGCCGGGAGGAAAACAGAAAACTAGAATGTAAAGCTGCTCCCTGGTCTTAGCACTGTATGGTTGGTATAATTCTGTTGCACCCTTGTGTTTAGGTGGCAGACCACAGGCACACTCAGTAGTGAAAGACTTGGGCATTTGTGCCCAGGTTCTGCACAAAATGCCTCCCAATCATTTGACTATTAGATACAACCATCCCAAAATATGGAAATACACTATTAAATACACTGTATTCAACAGAAAGCACAGTCTGACTAAGATTAGATGCAGTATGTAGATTCCAGCTGGCCTAGCAGAGCAGATGAGATGGGTTAACCAGTTAATACAGAAAGGAAACTGCTGGAACACAAACACTTCAACTGAACATCCATGCCTACTGTATGTTCCAGACTGCTAAGACACACAAGCTCTATCTCTAAAGATGAGCGTCAACGTTTTGAGACTTGATGAGATTGTCAGCAAAATGGGCTACTTTCAGATGAATAGCTTCCCTGCTGCACAACAAAGTTTTACACAGTATTTTTTTTTTTAAACAGGTCAACAGCACTTTAGCTGGGATATTCCAGATGAAAACTTAAGATTTCCGTAAAATACTTTGATACAAAGCCAGGCCAAACACATCCCATGATGGGGATAGCAACATGACAGTACAGACTCCAGATGAGCCTATCTTAAAGCTAAATAATTTGAGTTGACCCCAACTCACAGTAGCAGTGAAACAATAGAGTCTTTTTTAAAATAGAGATGCATTAGCCACTGTTTTTAGGTAGCAAGACCTATTGCCACTTAAAGTTATAAGGCAAAGAAAACCGAACGATAAAAGTCTCCAAGCTTTAAAAATACCTAGGAATGAGGAGAGAGACTGCAATCTGTTGTAGTAAACATCAGAAAAAAAAGTCAGTACAGATGCTACGTACTCTGTGTTCTTCACAATATTTGCTATAGAAAGTGAGAAAAGCTAATGAAAAGCTGAAACCCTGACATGTACCTTTGAATAAGTCATAGGCCTACATAAAAAAATGATCACTTATATTTGTGATCTATATAAACAAAGTATTTTAAAGAAGTTTGCAGAACAGTAAAAGGAGCACCAGAAAACAGAATATCATTAAGATGAATTAAATAAGACTCTAACACCTAGCCCTGAAGAAATGACCATCATTACCCCATGTATACACAAACTCACACACACAACTACAGCAATCCTTGCTAAAATTATCCACGAGCACAATCTAGCTGGTTATATAACAAAACGCTATCCAAAGATTGTGATAACTGAAATGCATATGAATCCAGACATAATTATGCTTTTTATTGAGTATACTATTCCCGTATCAAACGCTAATCAAAAATATGTATCTGAACACAACTTAACTTAGTAAGCATTCAGTATTTACTTAAATATTTTACACAGATGAATAAACCACCTATGTAAAATTCCAACCATAGGCAAAAAAAAAAAAAGAGCACAAGACACCAGGCACACGTATACATAGCTGTCTATCTACAGACAGGCATAAAAACATTTTCGAAGTTTCAAAATACTCCCAAGACAATCAAAATTTTGTATAGAATTCACCACTAAGAATTCCATTCATTTACCTAGCCTCAGTAAGGAGTTATCTTTACAGCCTAAGGAAAAAAGGTAGTCTTCTTCATGTCTACCTGTGTACAAGTACACACATACACACAGATATGTGCCTTGAATTCAATTTTTTGAAGTTAAATGATTTTCAAATACAATGTATTACCTGTAAGAGCCATATGTACTCAATATCAAGATGCTATGCAATGCACTGACTGATTAAATCCCCAGAGCTGTTACAAGTATCAGTCTTCCACTACGGAGAACACAACGTCAAGAGATGTGCTATGCAGTAGTACTGCAATGTAAAAGCAATTGCACATCAAGTTTTCTTAGAGTCAGGTCCTCAAATCTGTAATTTTGGTTCTACAGCAAGTAATGTGTTGTTAAAAACAGAGAGAGGTTATCAGTATCAGAGTTTTGCCAAGCACAAGCAGATGCCTGTTGCACTGGCAGGGGCCCTGAGTTATTTAAGTATTTAAGCTACACTTAAACTTATAGAGTTCAAGGATGAGAGTTCACGCCGAGATCTATGGAAATATTTTAAACATTCCCCACCACGATGACCATATACTACAAAAATTACAAGAAAATCTAGAGTTTAATGTTTTTATCAGTGTTTCAACCATAGTATTTTCATTAAAATAAAAATCAGATCTTCAGAATTAACTTAAGCCCTATACAAAAATGTTTTCTAAACCACTATATTTCTAAAAAATCAGAATACAAAGGTAGTATTTGTATAATTTCAAGATGCAGTACACTACTGCCAGTACTAAGTAAGAATAAGCATTCTATGAGGAGAGAGAAAAGATAGACTGCTATCAGAGCAGACCACAAAGTATGGATGACCTAACAACATTCCATTTTCTCTGAGTCAAGTTTAAAACTTCTAGAAATAAGTTTGTCATAAGAAACATACCAAAATGTGCTGAACCACTGCTACTTTTACTTTGTATAGAGGTACTGCATGTCTGGGTCCCAGGTTGTGCTGTGCCTGTTCGATTTATACCCCTGTATAATTTCCTACAGGAGAGTTCATCATTGTCACCGTCATGTAGGGATGGTGTCCGAGGCCTAAAATGCCGCCATCTACATGATTTGATATTGACTAGTATCTGACTGAGGTCTTTCGAGAAAGATTTGTCCGAGGTATTTGTTTCTGAGGTATTGGCAAATTGACTGATTGAAGAGTGTTGTGATGAGGAAAGCATTTCCAAATCCAGCTGATGAAATGTACTATCATAGTCCGAATGCGCTCTGTCTAGAAGCACCCTAGAAACGGAACAAAAAAAGCAAAATTAGGCAGCGGCAAGAAAAGCCCCTGTAGATCACTAGTTTCTCACCTGAGTTTGTAGAAGAACGTAAAGAAGTGGTAGAGACTACACAAAACTGTTCTAGAACAAGCAATAAAAAACAAACAAGACATTGACCACTTAAGCAACTAAAAAGCTATTTAAGTATCCTCCTAAAGCAGTCTCAGTCCAAATGCCTTACTCTCCTATGTCCCAAATATACCTATAACTGCTGCTCCAAAAGCAGTCATATATTGTGGGTCAACCCCCTTGCAAAATGTCAATGAGGGCCCTCAACTCCCATTCTGGTTTTGAGATTCTGGTTTTGCAAGTCTGACTTGCTAGCAAGCCAGTAGCTTTTAAGCATTTATCTGAGAGCCAAATCACATTCTTTTACTTAAAAAAAAAAATAAAATAAAAAAGTAAATAAAGAAGCTTATTGGGACAGTCAGGCTAAATTAAAAAACATTATCAAACAATACTTAACAGATAATACTTATATGTTAAATAATTCAGGAACACTTTTTTGATTAAGAAATCCAGAAGCAAGCATCTGAAGTAATAGTTCCTAATATTTTCATCTTAAGTGGAAATGTCCAACACTTAGCAACCACTGTCACTTATTAGGTTTCCTCCACACCATTTTTCTCTTCTAATATTGGAAAGTTGCAGCTGAGCTCCAGATAGGGTCATTTTTGAAAACTGCTGACTGAAGATGACTCTGCATATCACTAACATGAAACATCAGTTACAAATGAAAACACATGCATTTTCACCTCAGAACCTGGGAGTGCCAGCAAAAAAAAAAAAGAAGTCTAGAAACATGAAAGTAAACTATCATATTGTTTCTCCTATAGCAAAATAAAAACAGAGCCATTAATCATCAACTGAGAAAACAGTATCAAACAGAAGTATTCAAAAAGTTAACTTCCGTGATGCCTCCAATTTTTAATTTTAAAATTTTACTCCTGAGAGGTGCCCTTTGCAAAACATTTTTACATACAGTCACACAGAGCTTACCTTCCACCACGGCCTACTCGTCTTCGTGCAAACCCAATACACCTCTGGGGTACAGAGAGGGTGGTTAAGCAGTATCGATAGCGCACGTCTCCTAATCTTCCTTCTTTAGGGCTACTCCACGGCCAGGTGCCAGGTTGGTCTAAGTGAGGCTTAAAATAATTTTGAACAGTTAAACACAAGTTTTTTTTCCTACAGTAATGCTCTGTCTTATGGTAAGTAAGAAAATTTTACTTACAGCATAGTATTGACAGCCAGCTTTCCTACGGAAGGCAAAAGGACCATCAGGATCATTTTCTTCCTCAGCCTCAGAAGAACCAGACAAAACCTTTAAAAGTGAAATGGGTAAGGAAGAAATCAGGTAAAATCATGTTTTTCACTTCTATTCTTACAGCAAAAGCAGCATAAAGACTTTGGAGGTCCTACCTGGGAGAGAGGTTCTTCATCTGAGCTAGGAAAGTCATACTGATTCAAATCTTTAGCATTGAAGACTGGCAGTGCAGCAGGACTCGCCTGTTGAGGAGCAGCAGCAGCAGATGAAGGTAAGACTTTTGGCTTCTTTTCATACTTTCTTTTAGGTCGAATAACATCAGGTTTATCTTGCTAAAAGGAAAAAAAAAAAAAAAAAAAAAAAAAAAGGCTTAAAATTATGCACACAGGTAAGTTACAACTTTTCTAGAACTCTTGTGTTAACAAATTAAAAAGTAAACTCACATTTCTACCACTTTAGAAGTAATACAAGCCATAACCTCAAAATCTGAGGTGTTTATCCAACAAGGAGGAATTAACCTGCCTGCCTGAACTGGATTTAAGTGAAACACTTTAACTGAATAGAAAATCAGTTTTACTTAACAGATTAAGGCATAGAGCAAGCAGGGGAAATCAGCAGGTTTTTACACTACCAGCACCACAAAACAAAAATCCACTACAACTAACTACAACTACGTAACATTAATTTAGAATAAAAAAAGGTGGAGAATAGGTTTAACTGATGGCTCCTATCTTTGTCCAGGATTTAAGCAACAGATTATTTCCAAGTAGGCTTTCTGAAACGTTGTGGACCATATAAAAGATGTTAATACTCCTGTTGTGTAAGGGTTTTCTACAACTGCATGTGCATTGCTGTCTGTAGCAGACCTTTACCATTTTCCTTCTTAAGGGCTAACCAAGAGCTTACAGAATATGACCAATCTTATTCTGCATATTGTAAAATACTTATGCTAATAAAATTATGAAATAAATTGAAAAGTATTTTTTAAACAATTTGTAGGTTTAGAAGCATGGAAAATAAGATATTCCCAGAGAAGAGAGAAAAAATTATTTTAAATTTTCCACATAAGTATTTCAAACAGAGCGTTGGCTGTTGTACTAATATTACTCCTCCAGAAGTCTAGAGGTGGTAATATTCTTAGATTCCGTGGTCCAGACTTAAAACTGAAAAGAATGTTTTACTTCATTATGTATGTAAGTCAATACCAATAGAAAAAAAAAGTATTTCATTCTAGTTGCAGAGTCTATTCCTTCACCACAACAAATAGAAAAATGGTTTTCCATACTGCCATATCCTAAAGCCCCTACTCTTACATACCTAAAAGCATAATTTATAACTTGGTTACTGATATTCAGAAATACTATTTACTTACTTTGTTAACTTTGAATTCTTTCAGTTCCATAGTTTCTTGATGTTTAAAAGGGCTGTTGTTAGTCACAGGAATGATGGGAATAGTGTAGGTAGGTTTAATTGACTGCCGTTGTGCCATGACCTCAGACATGATCTCCCCACTGTAGTCACCCAAATTATACCTGAAACCAGAGAAATTTCTCTTACTTGTTGGAATGTTTACAACATCCTTGATAAAAACTGTGCGTTACAAAATTAAACACTTGTAACAAGATGAAAGCAAGCCTAGAATGACAGCAGGAAGTACAGAAAAAGGAAACTAATAAAACTTCACTGCAAAAACTAGTGCTGAACAATAAATAAGGACAATAAATAAAGGATAGCTACCTGCAAAAACACTTTCAATGGGATAATAAAGCAAGGGAAGAAGAGGGTGTAGAAACTAGAAAGGAAAAATAGGGTAGGCTTTTCCCCTCCTCACTCAGAGAGGGTGCTATTTAAATAAACAAATACATGATCTAAAAAGTTTTAAACAGTGAGGCTAGAGTGCCTTATTCACAAGGCCTCCTTCTGTGTTATGAAATAGTTACAGGACCAGCAAAAGCAGTAAAACATATTTGGATCTTGTGTGAATTCTTTGAACTCTAAGAAGGGCTAAGCTCACGTTACAGTTTCCCTTTCGAAGGGTCACTTGAGGCTTCCCTATGAACAGCAGCAGTTTCATGAGAGCGCTGCTTAAGAGCTTTCAGGTCTCTCCCATTCTAGCTCTACTGAAAATGGTCACTGCTTAGAAACAAAACAAAACAAACAAATCCCCCCAAATACATCCTGTAGCTACTAGAAGGAGGGTAGATTGACATGCAGTTTCTCTCCCTAGGAAACCAGGCTAGAAAATAAAGTTAGTTTTAGGTCTTCAAAATACTGACTCAAAACATTTATTTTTAAGCATGTATTCTTAAGCTAAAGATTTCTAGTCAGATTCAAAATATGAACTGCTATAAGCAAACATACATTCACATTACAAACACAATTTACTGTTGACTAGGAAAGGGACAGTTGATAAACTGCAACATTTGGTCTTCAGTGCAGCTGTCAAACAGGACGTTAAAAGGAGCATTAGTCTGAATAGAGATGACTGACAGAGCAGCATGTTATGATGCAAGAAATGCTTTTTGTTTATTTTACTCAGGAGGATATAATATCAAATGCTGCTAAAAGAGGGCAGAGATAGGGAAGAAACGAAGAATACTAATGCTTGAAAATTGCCTTAAACAGCTGGGATTTCCTTCATTAAAGTTCTTAAGAACGTTAATTTAGATACAATTTTTGAAGTTTGTTTACTTATTTATACATACACATTTTACAAAACCTAACAAAGATTACAGGCATTTCCCTGCAATGAGCCATTTCCAAATGTTTTATTTTGTTCTTCACAGCTACATATGAAAACATACCATAATTTAAGCAAGAAAAAGCCTAAAATACTTATTTTTAAATCTTCCATGATGGGAAATTAGAAAACAAAGTATTTTCCAAACCTTTCTACAATGATATTTCGATAAACATTACCTCTTTTCCATAATTTCCAGTGTTAAATGCAGCAACTCCCTCTTGCTTTTTTCCCTTCTCTTTATCATCTCCAGGATGGTTACTGCACGACTCAGATCTCGACGCAACTTAAGCATCTTCTCATAAGATGCTTCATCATTTTTTCGATTCTGTAAATATACAAAGCATGCATTTAGCCACATCCTTAAAGCTATTAACCTGAAATAAAAGAAAATCTACTTACTAAAAAATGTATTTTAAGGTTTTGACACAAAAGAGAAACATGTATGTATCCATCAGCTAAAGCTTATCATCATTATAAGTGGGTTTAGTTTAAAAGAAATAAACAAAATAAAGCACCAAAACAGAACATCAAAACATTCAACAGGTGGCCTAAAGCTGTCTCCCTTTATGTTTTTGCCCTTAAAAATTTAAAGGAAAAGCAACAACTTACACTGTTGCATACTACACAGCAGGATTGTTTCTTTATATAAGCTGCTATTTGGGAGTAGGCAGAAAAAGGAACTTCTTAATCTACTTACTTTTCGTGTCTGCATCTTTTCTGTTCGTCTTCTGAAAGCAACATAAGGATCGTTTGTGCTGGAACCATCTCGCTTCTCTTGTTTCACTGCTGGGATAAGAGAAGGACCTCGACAGTTTTTCCTCTTTTTAATCCAGTACTCATACACTTCTCTGATCAATTCATCATCTTCTTTCAGCAACAGTTTGGCCTCTTGCAGGCTGACCGGCTAAATGTAAAACCCAGCATGTCACTTTCACATGGCGAAATATGTAGTACAAGTTTTGCAGTTTGCTATTTGAAATAATGCTGTACCTGTTGACCACTGCCCTTCTCTAGTCGGTCTATCATCTCCTCAAACTGCAAAGGAGAAATGTCCATTCTTTTCTTCAACTTATTCACAAAGACTTCATCCTCTGAATCCAAGTCATAATCGGGTTGCTCAGCATCCAAACTAAAAGCTGCAAGTTAGAGGGAAAGTTAACGTTACAGTTTTACTGCTATTGCAACAAAACATTGCCATAGTGTCTGGAATACTGGACAGATTCTTACAGTTTTCAAAGCAAGACAAAGTGATTTGTTTCTAAATTGTAGTAATCCTACTTAGAGACTAAATCTAGTTTCTTAAAAATAAATAAATGCAGGAATAAAAATTGGTATCTGCTTTGTTAAGCAATAGAAAGCCATCCAGTGGCTTTCAACCTTACTACGTTTCACATCAATTGGAGTGGTCAGCCTGCTCTAACTGATCAACACTCCTTAGTATTCTGTAGTCCTATACAGAACACTCTCAACTTCAGAAGCTGTGACTTCAGCTTTAGACCATATGTGCTTTAAAGATACTTCTACAAAAAGCATTTATAGAGGTCACTGTAATAGTCTCACCAAGTTTTTGTGACCCAAATGTGTCAGAAAAACCAGCCCAGCACTGAATATACCCAGGGTATACTTAAACACAAGCAATGATTCTGTAGAACAAAACTACTGTTCATTCTTCCACAATATCCTATGAAGATAATAGTTATTTTAAAATTCAAGGCAAAATTTCCCTAGTTCTTTGCCATATGCAAATTGTTTTAATTCCTAAGCAAGGTAAAGTTCTTTGTGAGGGCACATTTGGAAACACTGTGTAAAGCATCACTTCCCCCGTGTCCCCCCCACCCCGTCCCCTAAAGAAAATTGTTCTAATATCATAAAACATTAGCTTACTTCAGTTGTTTTTTGTTTTTTAAAAAAAATACACTCAAAACATAATAAATACTTCGTAAGATCACACTACTTTGTCTGTTAGATCACCAGATAAGGAAACAAATAATAAAGTACTTCGATACCAGGATGGAAGTCCCCCTAAGGAAACAGGGACCAGTACTAGAACACAGCAGCATGTTCTAATACTTTAACTCATTACTGAAACTTGGTCTGATTTAGAAGTCTAGTACTTAGATCTAACGAGAAATGAGATTAGTTTACAAAGAAATACATCGAATATGTAGGCAAATGCCACTACTGCCATTTCTACTTGGCTTCCCAGTCCACTCTACTGTCCTTCTATGCTGGTTGAACTATGAGGCAAAGATACTTTGCTTCTCACCTATTACATATTCTCCCCTTCAAGCATATTTGTCTGTTTGCTCTATTAAGGAACCTAGACTTCCCTGCAAGCTGTAACTAGTGGGTTTTAACAGGGAACAGAAATTGTCCTCTAACTGCTAAAACTCAAGTGTTAATGTACAGACTTTATTTAAAGACATCTTCCTGCTTACAAATTACAGAGAGCCTTTCAGTAGAAGTATATACTCCTCTGCACGTTGTACAAAATTTAGTTCTCAGAAAGCAGGCTTGCGCAAGTTCAAAAAAGACACAAGAGGAACCCCATGAACTTTTGGCAGAGTAAATTATTGGTGTAGACCTCAACGAGTAAGTTGTTTTACTTACGCTGTATGTGAATCAGCTGCTTTGGCATTTTAAATTCTCCAGGATATATGGATTCATAGTAAGCAATATTACTTTCTGCTTCTGGGACTGGTATAACCATGTTATCCCTCTTCTCTCCATATACTTGTTGTGCTGAGATAGCCCGCTGGAGATGATGTTCCTATTTAAAAAAAAAAAAAAAAAAAAAAAAAACAAAAAAAAAAAAACCACAAGTCAGGGTAAAACTCTGATTTCAGAGCTCATACTTTTCAGAGATTAAGCATATTTGTGTCTTTGCAATGGAACTTACCCCCAGCAGAGAGCCCAACCAGGCGCCATCAGCACCCGCGTGGCCCCCGCCCCGTCCCTCCCCGGGGTGGCACCATGCGCAGGTCTCCGGCAGGTGGCGCCTTCCCTCCGGGCAGGGGCACCCGCGGCCGCCAGCCCCAGCTCCAGGCTCTCGGAGCTGCGGGCCGCGTTTCCCATCCCCAAAGCCATGGGACACACACGGACTGCAGCAGCAGCTGCCGGCACACTGACTTGGTGCTCCTGCAGCATTTTCTATAGCCATTTACTAACAGTGATACCTAGAAAACAGGAAAAGGGGCTACCCTTATCTCCTATTAAAAACAAATAATTGTTCTTTTTTTTTTTTTTTTTTTTAAACCTACACAGACAAGCTATTTCTAAGACATCCTTGTTTATTAAAATGTTTTCCATCTTCTTCTTCCTCCTCTCCTAACTCATCAAATAAAGGTTAACATTAACTATAAGCCATGAAAGAGAGAATAATTAACTTTTGGAAATTTGCAACTGTTTCTCAAGCTCAGAAGCTCAAGAAATATTGAAAATTATTTCAAATTCTAGCAATTTTATGCTACCATTATTTAACCGTACTATTTAGTTCTTCCTGTGGTGTTGGCAAGGCCACTAACCAGTATCAGCAAAGCAAAGATTTAACAACAAAATGCATAAGATGTGTAAGTGAATATAAATGACTGGCTGATAGTTCAACATATTTTTTCCTCATAGTAGCAAAGCTGGTTTACTAACTTTCTACCTTCAGGTGTTTTCTCCCAGTAGCAGATATTGAAACCAGATCACTTGAACCAAGCTGGGGTTCGGGGGGGGATGTGGATGGGATTGCAGCGGGCGCTGAGCGGTCAGCGGGAATGTGGGAATGGGGATGGGGATAGGAATGTGGGGAGCGCTGCGCACTGAGCGGTCAGCGGAAACGTGNGAGAGGGGGGGGAGAGGAAAAAATAATAAAACAAACTTCATTCTATACTATTGAGTGCAGCCTTAGACTGTAAGGACTGTTCCAAAGAAAAGTGAATCCTTTGCAAAGCAGAGGTAAAGGGTGAGACAGCACAGCAGTCAGAAAACTCCACTAGATCCATTTTGATCCTCTAGCATTTGGCAAATGTAGATACATATGTGACCTAAGAGACAACACCTAAAACCATCTTTTGGCTGCAGTGACTATGGACGTTTATTTTCTACTTGTTGAACCACTGTTGCTGGACACCTCTATTTGTGTCCCAGCAGTTGTTGGCTGGTGCAGAAGAGGGGATTAAGCTTTATTTCCACACCATACAGTCGGATAAATGTTATGTCAGATGCATGGTGTTGGCCAATGGGTCTTGCCTATAATAGCAACAGCTTGCTCTTCTTGCAGTCACATGAAGGATTCCCGGTCCATATATCAGCTCCTACGGTGTTTTTGTTGTTGTCTGGTTGGCTGTTTTGCAAAAACACATTGTTTCAGAGAAGAAAACTAGGCCAGACACTAAAATAAGATTTTGATTTCTCTGGTTCTTCCCCGATAAAGAGACTGGCACTGTTAAGAGTCAGAACAAAATGCCTACCCTAATATTACAACGGGTTCAGTAAGAAGACATCTGAACAAGACTCTTGAAAAGCAATCACAACATAAATCATGACTCAGCCAGACTTTATTCCAAACACACACACACACAAAAGCATTTAAAGAAGAAATAACTGTTAGCAGACCCAGAAAATCTGAAAGCAACAGGGTATGAGTTCCTGTACTGAAACAAGTAAACGGATCTGCTGTTCATGTCTGCTTCAACTCCTCACAGCAGATGCTCTTGTAAATAACCCCAAAACAATCACACAAGCAATCTTCTCATATTTGGGGGGAGATTGCCAACAGAAACTTTGCTCCTAGCCACACGATCTCAGCTGGCAGCTCAGCACATCATCTTCCCTTCTGATTTATACAGACCACAATCAGGTGTGACTAGTAGCTCTGGAAGCACTTATCTTTAACACAAATGTATTGTTAAACATCTACAGCTAATTAACCTACTAGAGCTTCCAGTTTCTATTCTGCAGTCATTCTTGGTTGCATTGGCACAGCTCATTACTCCCACTTAAATGTAACCCTCCATTAAACTGAAACTGTAGCCTTTCATTTTAAAACACACTGGTTTCCTCACTGTGTCAAGACAGATTTTGAATTCTTAATCCTAAACACGCTGGCTACTCTTGGTGTTCTCTTCAGATTTGATAAGCAGATGCTGTAATCCAAGTTACTACTGAAAATACCAACAAGCATTTACAATAGACCTTCGCAGAAGTTCAGCACATCATTTCACTTTGACCAATAGCCCATTTACAGGTATATCTTTCCAAACAAACGCACTTACGTAACAGTCTCTGTAATACATTTTTGCTAGTGTCAAAACCCTTTTTAAAGTCCAAATGCAACTCTCCATTAGGTTCCTCGCTTGCAAAAAAAAAAGTCAGACTCGATTAACAGGGTTTATTCTTGAAAAACTCAAATTATTATTATTATTTTTGCAGAGATTAATATCTTTCAGATAAGCACTGAGGCGAAGTAATTTAATTATTTGTATTTTTCCATGAAATGCAATTAAGGTAGTTAGTTCCTTTGCTTCGACTTTACTACAGCCTTTAAAAGGTAGATGTGTCTTTTCCCTCCTCTCCTTTGGAATGTCATCTGCCTTTTTATAAGTTCTCAAAAAGCTGTGACGTTGCTTCAGGCTATTGCTTTGAATTCCTTAGCTCGCATTTGGAGCAAAGCTCAGAGTCTCCAGTTGGGCTGTTAAAACGAAACCCTCTAAACAACCACTGCGAGGGGCAGTTTGGTGCCTCCTGCTCTCATTCTTCATACAGCCCCTGCCTTGGACCAGGCCCACCCGATGACAACAGTTTTGGTGACCAGGTTCACAGAAAACAGACCCTCTCCTATTATCTGCTAGGAGCAATTGCTCTTCTCCCAAATTAGTTCCTTGCAGAGTGCCTTAACTGGGGAGAGGGAAGAGAGGGTGATGCCCTCTGGCAGCAGCCACACTTAACTGTCTTAGTCCTGTCTCTCAGTGACAGCAGTTGTATGACATATACGCACTGCTAACAAAAGATCGATTTTTTTTTTTAATGAATAGGACAAGAAAAGCTTATGACTCATGAAAAGCTACAACAAATAGATACTCCACTTTATACTGAGATGGTGGAAATGTTTATCACAGTCTTCACCCCCCCTTCCCCCCCCCCATAAGCACTAATAGGACAATCTCTTATTCTTTGTATTTGCTGACTATTCTAGACATGTCTCACGTCATGCTTCCATTTTTCTAAGGTAAACTTCCCATGTAAAAAAATATTAGTTTAGACTCAGTAGTTTCCAATTTACACACGTTCTTATTTTTATGTTAAATAATACTTGTTCTCTAAATAACCCTGAAAGGTGTCTGAAGTTGTCTTGCAAAATTCCCATATAAACTACTAAAGAACACAGCAGCTTCTAGCTCTCCCAAACTGCCTCCCTTGGATCCTCTGTACACGCTTAACATTATTTATTATTCTACTATTCTTCCTTTTTCTCAAAAGTATAACCATGGAGTCAAGAGTTTATTCTCACTGAAACTGCCTTCCACTCTTACATTAACTATTCCCAGCTTAATAGTAAGCTCGATGCCTAGAAAGGCTTTCCTCTTTGGTTGCTTTCCCTAATCTAAAAAGCTGCTTGAAATAAAACTGTAGAAATTGTTTTGCTATAATGCTAATTTGATCAACTACTTTCAGAATGATAGTACCTCAAATCTCACTCCCTCTTCCTTGTGCTGACACTGGTACCCATGTCAAAAAATATACTACCTGCTTGCAACCAACCTTGCATCCAATCCTTGCATTTCAAATTCTTCTGCTAGACATTTAAACCACCAGCCACAGCTTTCATCCTCCAGAAGTCAGCCTCATTTGACAGTCTACACAACAAGCCCACTGAAAGAGCAGCTCTTCTTCTGACTACTCAAAATGTAGCAAAATATCATGAGCTTAAGAAATTGCACAGAATTATGTATCAACACGATCCTTTTTCTCCTCTCCGATCTGACTCTCTTATTAACTTTAACAGATCAAGCCTGTCATTTGCCTTTTTTTAATTTTATTTTTATTTATTTTTTTTTTATTCCCCACACGCATGGTGGGGAATCAAAGAGGTAATACCAAAGACATGAGAGAATGTTGCCTCAGAGGCACTCGAGACACAAGGGAAAGCAGGAATAGAAGCAGAGCATCCAGCACCACAGTCCAGAGGAACAGCTAAACATAAGAGAAGGAGAGCTTTTCTTTAGCTCTGGTTTGGGGGTAAACGTGACCTCCATCAAAAGATAATGTGAGAACAATACGGTAAATCTTCAAGACAGTTTAGTACTTGTCCAAGGTGCATTTACACCACTTAAACTGCATGTAATCTGGTATAGTTGAGTAACCAAAACACAAAGGGTACTGTAATTCTGGCTCCACCTGACTACACTCTTGTCTGCAAGGAGAAACCAGGAACAGTGATAAGTGAAGCAAAAGCTGCCTCTTTCTCATTTTGGTAACATTTGCTAAGTTTGTGGCAGTGATATGGTTAGATTTTGATTTACAGTTTCTCCAAGATGACAAGCACTGGCAAAGCACAAAGGTTATTTTGACAAAATGTCTATCTTAAAAGACACCTTGCAGACTACAGTCTGAGATAAACAATACAGTACACAGTATTAAAAAAAGACATGAAAGGATATGATCTTGTCATCAAGAGTCTAAGAAACCGAAGTCACAGACTGTTATTATTTTAGAAAGCCAAAGTCAGGCACAGGATTCAAATCCATACATTTCACAAACACATTCCTGCACCTGAAATACAAAAGCTGCACAGGACACTAAAACTGATCCTCTTGCTATTAGCAACCACGTGAAGATATCATCCCTCCACTGATATCCATGGACCTTCAGCTTTAAACCAGAATGACAGAGTAGAATCCTGTCACATCCCTCCCCGACCTGGCTATCATCTCTCAGCTCACATAACTATGTTAAGCTACAGGACCAGAAAGAACACAATTTTCAATGGGTAGTTATCCAGAAGTACTGAATTCAACAGTTACACTAAAATAGAGTCAAAGCTGAAGCAAATTTAAGGACACAGAAGCTCAAGTATCTAAACTTACAGTCTTGTCTTTTCATATATGCTTTACCTTGTGGTCTCTTTTAGAAAAGCCCAAGTACATATTACAGAAAAACAAAGAGCAAAACAAAACAAAAAAAAATACACAACTGCAGTTCATCTTAAACACAAGCACATTGCCTTGTAATTAAGATGAAATAAAAAGAACAGGAAAAAAAAATCTTAAGCTGTAAAGCTCATTATGCCATCCAAGAGTTGATAAACAGGTGCCAGAGCAACCTGGTTG
Organism: Crypturellus undulatus; assembly: GCA_013389825.1. Taxonomy (NCBI): domain Eukaryota; kingdom Metazoa; phylum Chordata; class Aves; order Tinamiformes; family Tinamidae; genus Crypturellus; species Crypturellus undulatus. The sequence goes on from VWPW01026102.1 coordinate 1,381,353, forward strand.
CAGGTTACAAGGTAAAGCTTTTTTTTGGCTGTTAACTTCACATCCCTTTTTTTCCCTGGGGGGACAATATGGTTTCTACACCTCAGTTAAGTGCTGTCAGCAGCAGCAAGGTTTGCTGGCATGAGGATGATGGTGCATGGCACCTCTGCGCTGTGACGAGGTCCACCTGCCCAGCAAGGCTGTTCAGACTAACTCATCACAGAGCATATAGCAGGACTCCTGAAGGACTTGCTGGCCTCCTGTGTGCAAATCACTCTCGTCTCCTTCCTTCCTCAATCCATGAACCTATCCAGTACATCTTCTATGAAGATCTCTAACTTGAATGGTCAGGAAAGATGGCCTCGTTTGCACAGAAATAGTCAACCTACTCCAAAAGAAATTTATGTAACAAAGATTCAACCTAATGATGCTGAAGACAGCACAGGCATAATAACCAGCTGACTCCCTCCTAGGCTTCTCCCCCACTCCAGGCCTTAGCTGTTCTGCAGCCTACTGAGCAGGCAATTCATAACTCCCAGGCTGGGAGGGAAATGCACAGCGATCTGTCAGACAATTACATTCTAAATGCTTAAGATAATCTGTTTTGTCTTATGCCTCCCCCTACTTCTCATGTTCTTTCTGGCCCCTGCTTAGAGCTCCTTCAGTTTTTACAAGCATGTTTCTGTGACATTACTCGCATACTGTTTTTCTACCCCTGTAACGCGAAGAGGGTCATCCTGGAAGATGCAAACAGCAAGTGTGGTGCCAGAGAAGGAAATGGAAACAGAGCCAGGATGCAGTGGCCAAATCTAGAATATTTTAAACTAGTGAGAGATAAATACTCTGCCTAAATCTCCTTTGTATTCTTCCTTATTGCAAGAGCAGCAAGTTGCTCTAGTGCCTTCTAGCATGACTGAAATCAAAAAATCTTTATTCATCATGCACAGCAGGCCACACAGCTTATTACAGAAGAGCCTAGTATAGAAATGCACAGTTTCTCTTCTACTACTTCACACACAGACCTAATCACCCTTTACAACATGCAAAACTGCCAGGACATCCTGAAAATTGTTAGGGTATCTGCTTCCAAACAACTACTGGTGAAGAGCTCCACCTTACCCTAATCAGTTTGATTTATTTGATCTGCTCCTGCCTTGCAGGGCACAGAAAACTTGAAAAGGATTTCTGCCACTGGATCAATCCCAAGCCACCCTGATCCCAAAACCTCGAACAGCAAAATCCAACCTGAATTCCAGCTTTCAGACCTTGGGAATGGGTAAGCTGCCCATTAGCAGCAGCTACACAGGCAGGTACACATGCAGCTTCTAATGCCGAGTACATCCATGTAACAAAGTATCTTGGCTAATACTTAAATTTGGCCACAACAAACACATGTAATCAAACATGACAGGGACTACAGGTCACCAAAGCAACATTATATATTTCCTTCTCCTTCCCCTATGAAGGGCCTCAAGAAATACAGTAGTAGATCACACCTAGTTCTTCAGTGTGGCCTACAAGGCATCTGAAGCCATCAACCCACTGCAAATGGCCTTTAATTAAGGCTCTTCACATAAATGGAGACAGGGTAAACATCAATTTAAGCTGCCTAAGGACTCACCCAAACCACAGGCCTGGAGACTTTCCCTTCTCAGTCAGCTGAGGTCTCAAAATACTCTGTACCAACCCAGGAGGTAGACAAACTTGTGTCCCTGATATTAAAGTGGAAATTAGTACAGCAGGGTCTCAGACTGTCCCTCTGTCTTCCAAACATGGAATAAAACCATGGAGAGAGCTTCTGTTAATCAATGGATGTCAGTCTCATGAGCAGTCAATTAAGAAGGATTCCACTGTAATTACTATAATAATTGGATCTCTCTTACAAATCCCAACTTAAAAATAGCTGCTAGGATTAAATAGCAATTATTGAGTAAAAAACAGTCTATTTTTTAAAAATAGGCATTTTTGTAATTAACATACTATCAAGAGATTTTGCTAATTAGTATTTTTAGTGAGGACACTAGTTAAAACGAGGTCAATCAGTCTTGATCATCTTAGTCCACTGCTTTCCTCGCATTCAAGTCAGAATCTTCTAAGAATTATAAAAGTTGCCTGTCTTTTTCTTGGCAAAAATCTTGCTTATGCAGCAATAAGTCCATATGCCTATGGACTTCCAGCAACAAACACATGGAGAACTATTTAAAATTTTGGGGGCATTTTTCATTGGCTTTGTTCGCTAGGGCAAATTGTGATCTCATTACTGGGAAGTGAATGGAAGGAAGATTAGTTTCATATTCCAAACTACTGTTAAATACAGACAAGCAGAACAAAGATGAGAATAAGACTGACCCAAGACAGGCTAGAGAGAATGCACGCAAACAGTAAATCTTACAAACTGGCAAAATTTTAGTATTTAACCCATGCATTATGTAGCATACTTAGAGCAACAGAATTTTTAATCTCCGTTCTCCCAGGCACAAATCCCATATTGATTACCTAGAAAGACTCAACTGCTTTTCAAATCACACTGCAATAAATGCATTTATAACTGTAGGATTCAACATCAGTTTCAAGTGTTTTGTTTAAAAGCTACTAATATCTTAAGATTAGCAGAAAGAGCTACCTGCTTTCCTAATGGCCATAAAAATTCCTAGTCTTTTTCTCCATACTGACTTTAGCCCCATACATCCCCCAGCCTATTCAGCTCAAACATCCATGGAGGGGGAAGGCGGCTTGTGCAGGGAGCTGCAGCAGTTCCCAAAGGGAATGTGAAGGCCATGGCAGGCCCTACGGAAAAGACAGGACCATCTCTTTTCACACCAGCATATTATTAGATGGGTTCAGTCTGTATCATTGAACCTCATCACACAACCACATCTCAAAAATACAGTTCTGATTGCAAAACCAGCTTACATTGCCACCACCTCTTACCACAGCTTTTGAGATGGATGAGCCGAGTAGTTTAGTTTGCAGTACAGGGTTGCACTGAACTTGATTAAGATTTGACACTGGTTAGTATAAAACTACACATACCCTCTAAAGGTGTAATCTATTCTAGACACAATTAAAAATATTTTATTTGAAGCAAGTCTTACACTGGAGTGAGAACACTCCTGGAATATAACCTTTCACTACTACAGCTCCAGCTGTAAGGCCAGTTTGGAAGTCCTTCTGCTCTTAAGGTCTGTTACAGTTATTTTTCATTTTTGTAGAGAAAATGAAGTGGAACTTCAATCTACTTTTCAGCAGCTGACTTACAAGAAAATCGGATGAAACTCCATTTTAAAAAATATACAGCAATGCCTTGTTGCTCATTTAAACGCTACTGCAAGCCTGCAGGACTATGTACCACAAGTCAAATGGTTTGGGATGGCAAAACTTGTAAAACCATTACTGCTTTTTTGTTTTGTTACAAGCATCTGAGATTACTGTTAACACTCCTGAATATCTTGGAAAGAAATAGTGTCATCTGAATCACAAGTAACATGGTAGTCCAGGTGAGCAAGGAACAATTTTTATCCCATTTCCCTCCTCTTTTGAATACTGATACACAGTATACACAAAGGTCAGATACACAAAGGTCAGATTTCCAACGGATTGGGTGCTGCACCCATTCCAAAAGTGTCACATCACAGAAGAACTCCACATATAGCACTGGCTGAAGTTAAGGGGTGAGCTTTATACCTACACTAAGAGAGATAAAAGGACTTAAAAAGTAAGACGGGGAAATTGGATGGATTTTATACAATGTTTTCCCCTCAAAGTTTGCTTTGCCAAGTATGAAATACAAACAAACAAGGAAAAAAAACCCCCCACACCTGACTCTCTGACAAGAAAAAAAAAAAAAAAACAAAACTATCAAGTCTTTACATGATCCTCTCTAAACAGGCTGCGATTTCATTATCAGCTGCCATGAGTCTGTACTGATGCCAAGTTGTTTTTAATGATACTGATGCCAAGTTGCTTTTAATGGGTCAGGTTTGAGACATACCTTAATTACAGAGGAAATCAGAATGTAAGGAAAAAAACCACAAAGTTCAAACGTGTACATGTATATATATGTATCTATGTGCGTATATAGAGAGAAGGTGAGAATATGTATGAAGTACCTATGTATGTAGAAGTACTAAATATATAAAGTATACACACTATAAGTCATAGAGTTGAATAAAGTAGTACCTCTATTTTAAGTTAGTTTAAAATTCAGAATATTCCCTTCCACAATACAGACTGCACAAACAGAGGAAATAATGTTGTCAACAGCTTCCCAGTTCCAAGAAGGATTTTTGCTCGAAGATTCTGAAAAAACAAGTCTAAGGAAAAAAACAAACCCAAAGAATTTGGTTTCTTTTGTTAAAAAGCTTTAGAGAAAGATTCCTGAAAATAACACCCAGGACTAGTGTTTTTCTCCTCTGTGCTTCCAGTAACAAGGTTCATTCCCTGAGCTTATAGGTGAAATCCTGAGATACCAAACTGTTCGATCACAGGCATTAAAAAACAGACACTCAATTTCAGGTTGACTTAGCTAAAGCTAAGTTACAGGCACTGCTAGTAATCTAGTGCTTTAAAGAACAGAGACCTGTCTGGAAGCAAAGGCAGAACAAGGCTACATCTTAAGAGAGCTACTTGGCCTACCACTGTCTCCCAAACCAGCTCGTGGGCATCCCCACTGAAGGTAGTAAGAACAGAGCAAAACCAAATAACTACACTTTACAAGTGTGCTCAGAGCTTTGGGATATCAAAAACTGGAATTTTGTACAAGTATTTTAGTCCTTACAGCTATATCTGATGTACTTTTTCCATTATTTCTTTTTAGTCCAGCATGTACTATGTGACTATAAGTTATTAACCTTGTCTTGAGAGACACCAAACACAGATGGCACTCTCAATTCTGATTGAAACACTGGGGCCTCTGAACACACAAGACTACCACAGCCATAGCTTCCATAAGTTACCTCATACTTGCATCCTTGTCAGGATTAACTCTCTCCTCTGTAAAGTACAGTTCACCATCTCAAGCAGAGATTTAGGCACTAACAATTTAATAACAGTATTTGTATTGAACATTTTACAGTACTCTCAGGTTGTGTGGGGACAGCAAAACATCAAAACCATTGTCCAGAAAATGGAGAACATAAAGAAAAATACTGTTTAAATCAGTATTTTCAGCAAAACCAATTAAGGAAATTGCAAAATATCAGTATTTGTGTCAATTTGTTCTCTTGGCAGTTGAAGCTCAATCTCTCTCCTTCATTGCAAACAATCAAAATGGGGGAAAATGCCACGAAACCCCCAACTAGCCACCTTTTATAATAGTCACATGTACACACTCAATATAAAGCATATATCATAGATGAGCTTTAAAAACAAACAAACAAACAAAAAAACACCTCTCAAAAGTAGCAGTTCTTTTCAAGGTTATTGAAAAAGAACAGGCCACAGAAAGAGCACAAGGTGAATCATACTAATGATTAAAACTTACACAGTGAAGCTCAATTCTGCAGACTCCACCAACATCTACCTGTCAGGCACTTTCTTCCCCTGTGTAAGATACCACAGCAGTGGAAAGAAACCCTCAGTCAGCGTGGAGCACAAACGTGGGCTGCACAAGAATGCACAGGCTGCACCAAGCCTTACCCTTGATTACTGTCATGCTATTAATGGTATCAAAGTTCCCATCTCATAGCCTTCCAAAACAAAAGCTGAAATAAATTGCCTAAAGGAGAAAAAGAAACACAGTGCACTGGTTGGAATACCTACTAGGAGGTAAGGATTTTATATACACCATGTTATCACGGTGTATATAAACATCAAGGCACACGGTAAAGCTGAAGGTACCCCCCCTAAAAGTAAAAATGCTAGAACTGGCATCCTCAAAGTTATACCTCAAACCGCGAAGAGGGGAAGAAAAAAAAAAAAAAAAAAAAAAAAGTCTAGCAATCAGGGTAGAATTATTATTGTTAGCTAAATTTTATCAAAACATGTTCATGAAAACCCTAGTAAAAATCTATTACTACTTTTTGACTAACTTCAATAGTGGTTTTTATATTCACAACACCCAATATACCAGAATTTCAAGTCTGATGCCACAGAAGAGGAAAAGTGCTTCCTCATTAGTGACAGAGGCAATATTGAAAAGCTTAAAATAGTCTTCAAAGATCACACCTCTGTGATACACTTATCTATATACTTCCTGCTGCAGATGTCAGTCTTTGCTTTGCAGAGCTAGAGATCTAGACACTTGAACTTGGCTATACTTGCATACAAAAAGATACTACCTATAGCAGAGATTTGCATGAGGCAGAAAGGTTCAGACAAACACTAACTCCAAGTCTCCAGAGGAGTCAAAAATGTGCTTTGGATGACGAAAGCGCTACATGCACTTCAAATCAGGTGCCAAATCTTTACTTTGCATCGGTCAGCTATTCATAGTGCCTTGTTATCTACAAGTTTATCATCAAGATGGTCTTTAAAAGCACAAGATAGGAGCATTCCATATTCATGATCCTTTCACATGCAGTTAAGTGCTAGCTCCAGTTTCTCAGGCTGGTATGAATACTGAACAACTGAGGCAGGCAAGAGATAGCACCGTGTGGGTTCGGAGAAGGAAGGAAGGAAGAGCAAAAGGTGAACAAAAAAGGTTTACTCTGAGGTGAAGTTCTTTCCTAATGCTTAAAACCTGAATGTATTAAGACTGTGTACACAGGGAGAATAATTATGACTATTTTAAGTGGCTGAAGGCCACAGAATATGACTACCAAATGTGATTTACAAGGAGATAGCGCCAGGGCAATTTCAGTCCACACTTTCAAATTGAACCCCAAAGGTCTTTTGCTCTTCCCTCAAAATTAGAGGTACTTAATCAACTTTTAGGCATTTTGTACTTTCACTTCTCCATCATTAAAAATATTCATGACTTTCATGTACTAAAAAAAAAAAAAAAACAAAACAAATCAACCTCCAACACAAAAAACACACCACACCTCTGCTAACACTCCTTACATTTATTGCACTAATTGCCTGTACCTCTGCAGTACGAGATGTGTTTCACTTCCTCTACCTGTCATAGGTAGAGTTCAAGTCCAACCTGACAGTCACAACCCACCCAAATGCAATAAATCATAATTACGTGGGACAACACAAAGCTGTCCATTTTTCCATCTCATGTTTAGCTGCAAAGATTATAGTTGAGTTTTAATGTATAATCCCAGCCAAAAAAAAAAAAAAAAAGGAGTGTTACTACTACAAATACACATGCTTTAATGTGCACATTTAATATGTACAAATACACAAAGCATAATCTACATTCTAGAAAATGGCTTTCTGCCCTTCCTGAAAACTGAATTCAACACTTTTGCTCAGAGGTCATTATAGAAATCCATTTTTAGGACCTAAAAAAAAAAAAATCCTGTAAAATATACCAGTCATCTTACTTCCCTACTTTAGCACCTATCACTATGTAAACTACCACAGATTGCAAGCAAGACCTTGTACTTTGCATCAATTCACCATGTTCCTTCTGCACAACAAGCATGAGATACATTGCAAGTATGAATTTATTTATAGAAAAGCCTTTAGCACATCATAGCTTGAAAAGCATCAACCTGATACTGTATATGTTTTTAGAGTGAAAAAATCAAGAGTTCCTAACACATGCTTATAAATTAGCAAAAAGTCTCAGTTTCATAGTGCTTACTGCATTAAATAGTTCAATCATTCCATATGACTTATGGGTTTCTTTCGATGCCAAGGCCACATAACAACTGACCAATCAAAAGGGGAAAAAAAAAAAAAACAACATTCTAATGCACATCAAGAAACACTCGGCAAAAGGTTAAAGTACTTTGTTAACATGCAATTCCAAAAAAGATTGTTGAAATATCCTGCCAGATTTCACACACATGAAAGGGAGCATCTGGCCAAACACAGACATCACTCCCACAAAAAAAAAAAAAAAAAAAAAAAAAAAAGAGAGAATCACCTTTCCTCCCATGTTTAACAGGATTTAGGACCATACTTTGACCACACCATCCTTGTCTTTCCTGATTTTATTCCTTCTATATTTCAGAGATGTCTGTCTGACAGAAAAAACCTCACAGGTAATACCACAAAGCATTTTATAACAATAATTTGAAGTCACCTGAAGGTTTTTTCAACTCTTCACCTTTCTGCATTTCTAACAGTAAACTGATGACAGCAGATGGTATTCTATGGCCTTTTCCTCAAAAAAAAAAAAAAGTGCTTTATACTTTTCCATATCAGTAAGTCATGAAGGGAACCACCACCCTAAGAAAAACACTGGCCATCCAGAAGAAGATATATTCCTGTCTCCTCTCTCCATTCAGTGCTGAAATACAGACTTGACCTAGTAAAGTCAGTTCGGTAACAGCAAGCCAAAATATCCTTCCATCCCTGGAAAAGAAACTGCTGTCAAAAGTTGCCTTATGACCTCAAATTGTGATTCCAGCTGCATAGTTTCTAAACTGATAATCTGACTTCCTTGAAAGCCTCTGCAATTAATACTGCCCAGCATTTGCAGGTAATTTGTATGAGTATTTTAACACATGTGTGAAAGTAGTATCAAAACAATTCTAGACAGGAAACTTCTCAGCCATCATCTAGTTCTAAGGATGTCTGAGGAGAAACAACACCACAGCCTAAAACATCCACATGCTCATTCTCCCTGTTAATGGTGGTGAAAACCACAAAGACAAGACAAACATTCATCAGAAACAGAGGTGAACTGTAAGTGCTCTGCTGACCACAGCCTCTTATTCAAGAATTTTTCACACTACCTGCCTTCACATCTACCAGTTATTACATGTTTTAAGTCTTTTCTTCCTCTATTAACCAAAATAGATGCTTCTTTTCCAGAAGATTTGCTTAAGCACAGGGATAAGAACAGTAAGAGGTGAAAAGCACACTACTGAGAGACAACATACTGCTTTTCTCATACTCACGAAAAGTGTAATATTGCAAAACATTCAAATCCAAGATTTTTTCTAGAAAATAAATAGTAACTTTCCCTGATGTAAATTTAAAATATGTCAGATACCAGATTTCTTACCCACACCCACCCAAAAAAGAAAAAAAAAAAAAGAAAAACAAAAAAAACAGCAATAAACCAGCCACTGGCTACAACTTTTTTAAATAATCAGGTTTAAAAGTCATGCCTGTTGAACATCGTTATCTGCCTAAGGAAATCGATAATGAACAAACTGAGGGCTTGGTTTTACATTTTTCCCCCCCCACACCAATAGGTTCTTGTTTACTCATGAGAGTATCCATGAATATTTTTCCCACTGTCACCCAATAACTTGGGAACTCCATACTATCCTGTCACACAACAGCTTATTTATTATCCTCCAAGTACACTCCAGTCACACAACATATCCCTCCATGAAGTTAAGATGCACAAAATTGTAACTAGCAGAGAACTTGTGGTACCTTTTTCTCAGTAACATGAGCTTATTAGGAGCACTTCAAAACTTGAGCTGAAATAAAAGTAGGTATGCACAGAAAAACAGGACTTGCATAATGGTTAATGCATAACAGTACAAATAAAATAAAACTTCAGGCAACTCAGAAAATATGCTTCTCCCTCAGAGAAAGGGTGAAAGAATAAATGTGCAACCAAATTGTGTGAATCACTCTAATCCTACAGCTCCACTACAAAGTGCCCCTGTTTAAAAAATTTAAAAGGAAAAATTTCCCTAATTTCTGGCCTGGCACTTCTTTTAGTTTGTGAAAATTACTTTATAAAGCCAAAGAGTGAAAAAAAAAAAAAAAAAAAAAAAAAAAAAAAAGCCAAACTGATGTTTTCTAACTAAAAAAGTCTTGCATTGGTGACATAAGAAAAACTGCCTTACTTCCACTTAAGTTAAAAGTTCTTCCTTATCACTTGCAAGCAATGAGAAAACATTCTTGACTACTCTACTCTTGAAATCTGTGTAAGCTCTAACTTGATGAAAATGTATTACTTGCTCGAAACGGGGAGAAAAAAAAAATTCTTTCATTTGAACAGTCTCATACAGTATTTGGCCTCCACTTTAAGACAACAATATCTACATCAAAAGCCAACCTAAAACACCAACTGTAACCATAACTTTGAGCAAGGGCAAACAGGCCATCACTTTTGACAATAAAAATGTGCAAGTGATGGATGAGAAACAATAAAAAGTCTGTAAATTCACTCATAGACTCACAGTCTGTAGTCTTTAAAACTTTTATAGAAGTAATTCACTTACAGTAACCCAGTAACTGTACCAAATATGAAAAATCTGCAGTGCTGAACACTGAGTCGGCTCTTTCCTGCAGCCTTACTCCCAAGCATTTCAATAAATATCACCCTGCTAAATTCAGAAGAGAACTCGTTTACAACAAGCAAGAAGTCTGTGCTAGACTTGTTAGAGAACCGTAAATACTACATATAAGACATTACAATATTATAAAACATTCCTGCTGTCAGTTCCCATTTTTCTCCCCCTCAATCTCTTAAGGTTTGGTTTCCCCATACTTTTAAGACCAAAGTCAAATAGGCACATAAGACATGTCCTGCTAAAATACTAACATGTGGGTGGAGAAACAGTGCAGTTTTGCAATTAGAAATTTTATTTCTTAAGAGGTTATGCAAAGGCAAGCAAGAGATCAGGAATGTAAGTGACAATGTTATGAAGAGATTTAAGAAGGAGGGAAAAAATATGGATTCTAAAAACAAGAAAACGAAATAATTCAAATTAATTATTCAGATAATTAAACCTGGGAAAGTATCTAGAAACAAAGGTGTTATGTACTACATAAATAGTACAGACAAATACAGGAGATAACTGCACAAACAGAAAAGCAAATTAATCAAGTTACAGCATGTGCTTTCCTACTAGCACCGAGCAGAGCATTTTGGAAAAGATTCATGACTGGTATTAGTTTGGCAAAACAGCTCCCAACCCACTTTCCTTTCCAAGAGAGGTTCTGCATCTTTAAAACACTGTCATTACACTTTCATAACAGAGCTTGCTTAAAAACCTCCAGTGTTGAAAAGGAAAAATATGGAAACAAAAGCCTATGCAGAACTTAAGTTTCCAGGTTAAGACCTTCCTGATCAGCAAAGGTGGTGAAATCTTAAGCCCTCCAAATTACAACAGCAAATGGACAGCAGTGTGTAGCATATATAAGGCAATCTTGCTACAGAAACTCTCTCTCGCACACACATGCGTGAGAGAAAATTTGGAAAGCCTTCCAGGCAGGTCACAAAATTTTATCTTCTACTAATCAGTAAAACGCAACAGGCTTTAAGTCATTATATTAATATAAAGCTATGAATTTAAAATGAAATTTAAGCCAGCTTCATGCTATCATAACACCCCTACTCTCCTAAACAAAGAGAACCCAATTTTGTAGCAAGATGCTATGCCCCTTTGGACACTGACAAATGATCCCTTCCAACAAGATGCTCTCAGAAGTTTCCACTTCAACTGAAAAAGTATGATTTTTCAAACTCCCAATTAAATACAAAGAAAACAAATCTCCAAAGTAGCAGTCAAAGCATAAGATGGCTATTTGCTCTCTCACTGCAAGGTCCTATCCTTGGAGGGACCAACAGACAAGAAAACTTTCCAAAAAATCTTTTAAACCATCCTCAGCTCACCCATTGTGTTCACCCTTGTGGCCTGGCTTAACCAAAGAGATCCTCTCAGCACACACCTGACATATACTGATACAGTGGGAAGGAGGGAAGAGAGAACATACAGGCTTATCAAGTAGCAAAGGGTTTTATACAGATGAAAGCAGCAACTGGTCTTCCTGTCCAGATACATTAGTCATTCAATGCATTCCTTGGTTTTTGTAAGAAGAATGAATAGCTTTAATATCAAGTAAAACACTAAAGGGAAAAAAAGAGAACAAGCGACTGATTACATGTATCAAAAGCCAACAAATTAAAGAGATGTCTTCTGGCAGAGCAGACGCTCACACACAGACATCCACACTAAAGCCTTTTAAAGAAAAGCTTAAGTAATGTATTAACCTTCAAATATTCAAAACTAATCTTGACTATGCTCTGCAAATGTATATTGAAATAAATGTGTATGTGCTGCTGAGGAACACTATCCTGTAATTACATCATTCTCAAAATACAGAAAATCATATAGCCCCCCAAAAATTTAAGTGTTTACACATTACGCTTCAAATTTTCCTGAAAAAACAAACAAACAAAAACAACAACAAACAAATATAAGCAGATTCCTGTGAACAACTTAACTTTCTATTGGAGTAAAATACAGGACTAGCTAGCTACTGAAATCTAAAAGAAAAACTATGTCACTCTGATCCTCAAACTTTTTTGTTACTGAATTATTGCCTTTCCCTACAAATATTACCTTTATAAACATCTTATTGCATTAAATTAATAGCTCTTTCTTTCCAAAAAGCCATTATATTGTATAAAGAAATATGTATGTCATGAAGATAAAGCTATTTGGCTCCTTCCCAAAAGAAATACAAAAATTCACAGAAAGTGAGGAAGGAGCCCTTCCATAAAACCCCAGTCTTAAAGTTACTTAAAATTAGGTACAGTCATAAGCTCACCTACCTCACCGCCAAAGCTCTACCTGTCCTACTCCTTCTTGTGCAAAAAATACTGCTAAAAAAAAAATAAAAGAAAAAAGCAAAGACCACTCAATTTGGTCTTGCTGTAAAGGATTTGGAGAGACATTCTAATCTCTTCCAATGGTTAATCACCCTCATTGATACTGAGGAAGCAACTAAATAAGTCTAATTATCTTATCTTGCATCTGAACTTTCACAACTGACCTCAAGTGTGGATTATTCTGCTATAAAACCACTGCTGTTACCCACATGCAGTTACAAAGTAGGGACGAAAGGGTTAAAAATAATCTGAACGTGGATAATTCAAACCAATGCTTAAGATTACATTTATTTCTCCTGAAAGAGTTTATTTAAGCAGAATTTATCATCCTGACAAGTCATTTATTTAAAAGGAATTAAATAAATTAAAGAAGAAAATTCTTCACCTAGAACACACGTGTTCTAGCTTGAAACTCTTCAAAGTTGATCCGCAAATTCATATTCCCCATCATTTCAAAATAGAATTTGGGTCTCCTGGAATAGCCTCTGATCTTCACAAAGTGCAGGTGATCAATCACTCTTTTCACTGTTTTCTGAAGTCTTTGAAGTATTTAATACTTTTAGGTATTTTCAAACATTACCCTTCAGCATACACCTAAGCCCTCATTAGGCATTAGCATCTAACGCAGTGTTTAACTGACCTCTGTATGCAGAGGTAAAAATCACACTATCTACCTACTTCCACAGGATAACACCTTGCTGACCACCTCAAGGAACCTGTTTAGTGCCCAACTTCCCAGTGGCATCAACAAGGGGCTAAATCTACGAGGACTACTAAACCTTTCTTCAGGACTGTTTACAGGAAGATGTCAACAGCCTGTAAGTCTTCTACATTCCTAGTTCTTACAAAAATATGATGAAGTTTTGCTTTTTCCAATTTCAAACTTAGTAAGACCATCTCATTCCAGCCTAGAGAAAAAAAAAAAAAAAATCCTCCAATCGATACCTGTGCTACCTTGACACTCCCGGGTGCAAAAGGGGAGCACGGAGGAACACATGGGTTTCCTACCACAAAAATCACGTAGTCTCTTTAGATGGTCAAAGAGAGAAGTGAGCAAATTACTCCCTGGAGGAGTGACATTTCATCACCAGCCGGAGGTCCTAATTCAAATTAGGACATTAGAACATTTCAGGTGTGTAGAATACCTCCAATTATTGAAAAAGGGCACAGAGAACACACAAACACACACAAAAAAAATTCCAAATGAGAGTATTTGTAATGACTTGACATTCACAGTTCTGTTTGCCCTAGCAAGACACTAAAAAACTTGCAACCAGTGAATCACCCATCAGCAAGGTAACTGTAATTTTAGAAGTATTTAAATACTGCATACACAGGTCCTTGATTAGAAGGAAATACATATTGTCATGGCAGCACATACAGAATGCAATTTCTTAAACGAGTAAGAAAGACATAGTGCCACTAGTGAAACTTCAGCATGAGATTTCAAAACTATTTATATACTTCAACTACATATTTACTTCACTAGTGCATGGCTTCTATCTATGCACTGCTTGCAGAAGAGCTAGGACAGCTCTGCCTCAGGCACCATTCTCTGAACCTGTCCAAATGGGTAGATGTGAAAACCAAGTCCTGCTTTGACAAGTTAGAGACATCCTATTAGAAAATATGCTTAAAGTGTTCTGAAGAATTTGAATGAACATTAGACTCCTCTTCATCAGGAGTTAAATAGCATTTAGGTTGGTTGTTCATATCAGAAAAAGATCAAGAATGTCCAATAATGACATATCATCAAACAAGCTCTCCAAGACAGGGAGAACATAACTGAAACTATGGATTTAAATAAATAAATAAACTTTAAACTAGTTGAAGAGTTTGCTTAAGTACTCTGAAGACAGAATATGACGGTTCTTCAGGCTGACAATCCACGTGCAGACTTAATTCCATTTGCTCTGCAGCCTGTTAGCTGTATTGTAACATTCACTCATAGGAAAATAGTAAGAACTTAATGACTTGCACAAATTTCTGACTCAAGGTGCTCAATTCTTCAATTAGCTTTTAGCAACACTAATTACAATTAGCAAAGCTTGCCCAGAAAATGTATAATATTTATTTACTAACAAAAATTTACTTCTTTTCATCAGTTATGCAGTATATCCCCTCCTATCCTTTCCCTCTTCTCAACACCAAGGACAGAGACATCAAGATTTAGAAAAGCTTGTCTAAGCTATACAAGCAGGAATGCAAACAAAGACTAAATGAAAACACAACTTTTAAAAATGTAGCTGTGAATAACTAAAACCTTAGCATGATCATTGTTATTTAGATATAAATGATATTACAATTGCACTCAAGGGAAAACAACAAAAACACAGCATAACAGGGTAATTCCCATACCCACAGGACCATATTCCTGCAATAAAATGGACTGTTATTAGCCACAGAAAAGCTATTAGTCATATTTTCCTGTTTCACTAATTCGTTTCTCTGACATATACTAGGGGACTTAATTAAAAGTATCTCTGTTCACACGCTAATCTTTGTGAGGCACTACTTCAGATAAAGAACCTAAGAAGTTCAAACTTTCCTGACATTTTAAATACGCTTTAGAAGCTGGGCTGAGGTCCTTTGAACATCAGGTTTTGATTTTCTTCAAATGCAACTAAAACATCCTTAAAGTTCCTTCTCTTTTCAAAAGAAACTATATTCAGAGTAATTTTATACAAGAATGCTAAATTTAATGCTAAAACTTGCCAACGAAGTCTTGGGCAGCGGGGAAAAAAAACGTTTCTCATGTTTGAGGTAAGACAGCCTAGTGTTCTGAACCATGTGGGAAAGGGGCTGCATTCTCTTTCCTTTCAGGAAAGAAATAAATAACAAAACAACACAGTGCGAACAAGTATAGTCTTCACTGGTATGGTTGGACACCACCAGGCTTAGAATGTTTGTTACACATACTTCTTTTTTAAAATATAAGTTATTTAACATGTTGAAAAGGGTTTTTTAAGCAACATTTTGTCCTAGTTGTCTTTGCACTGCTTTTCCAGCAGTCACCTTTATGTTTCAGTGTACTTTGAATTTCCATTTTTTTTAATTAACATCCTTTAAATAAAGTTTATTTCCTCCTCCCATCCAACTTTCTCTACTCCTTTATAAAAGCAGTTTATTATCAAGTAAAATGCACTTGCACATGATAGCTCAATTCCCATTATCAGAATATTAAGTAATCTGCTCACTAATTCTAATAACTAAAGCAGATAACATTAGCTACAGAATTTTGAGACAATACAAGAGATGTTCAATGTTACATAGGAAGTGTTGTATTTCTGAAAGCTTAGTGTTTTCAAGAACCATATGCTTCTTTTTAATTTTAGTTTCTTCAGTTCAGAAACAGACTCAGCAACAGTCACAATGTGTTTACCCTCAGAACCTGGAAGCTAAACCAACTGTCAGAACACAGTATCAGTTCATAACTTCAAGTACAATTGCATCTGTGCCAAAAAGCTTTTTACTGTAATGTCAAAAAAAAAAAAAAAAAAGAAAAAAAAAAGAAGAAACCCGCTAACTTAATTCATGACTTGCTAAGCAGAAAGCATATTCTACTTGTTAACTGAAATAACAGCACTTTAAGATCCTTTGTTGCCCTTCTCTTTTAGGTAGTTACTAAAGCCCTTCTATTATGTGTATTTTTTTAAGATTCAGACTCAAAGTCATAAGGGTTTTGGACCTTCAAAACAGATCAATGTTCACCTGAACTTTCAAGTTTTAATACTGAAAATCTTATTTTCTGCATTTATTCTTTGTAGGAACAGGATGGGAAAAGATAAGATGAAAGGGAAGCAAAATAGATTCCTTTTTGTGCATCAAAACACTAATTAGTCATTTAAATAATCTTGTGACTTGATGCTTAAATATTAATCTCTTTGATTGCATTTTTCCCTAGGGAAAGTTATTTAGTCAAGAGGAGAGCTCTTAACTCAAAGTATGCGTTCCTTTAAAAACTACATCTATGCAAAACTCAAGGCAATGTTAGAATCCTATTTATAAAACAGATAGAAATGGTTGTTCTCACACTAGCTGAAGTCCCTCTCATCTCCCTATACGCACAACCACATCTCTTATGGCCACTTTACCATCTATTCGTAAAGAGGGAGATATTACAAAATAGCTGTAATATTTATGTTTAAATCAATGTATAATATAAATTAATATTATCAATTGCTTTACCTATTAAATTCCTAGAAGTTTTCAAGAAGACAGGTGTGTTTACCAAATCATATACAAATTTTGCACATGTGTATTTAGAAAAAAACATCATGGGAAGCATGACAAACTGCAAGAGGCACTTGCTTACACTCAAAGTTCTGAAGTGCTATTTGCAAAGTCTACCCTTCAGAATTAAAATATATTAATCACAGAAACAAAGTCATATAATAAGCACTTAAGAGTCATCCCTTGTTCCCAGCACTTTTCCTTATTTGGGACACGTGTATGTAGATTATATAGTTAGTGGCTCCATAAACTTTTTTTACTCCGAAGTCTTGAAAGTGGAAGGCAAACACTGGGAGAGAGAGACAGCTACTTGAAATTCCTATATATGCAGATGCACGCACACACACACTTTAACTGACAAATAAACTCAGCAATCATAGCAGTTCTGTAGCGAGCGGAAATGAAAGGTGCTCTCTCACATCAGAATCCACAGGTATGAATATACCTTCAGCGTTTAAAAAGTCATATTCATACCAAGGTATCACTTGGCAAAGTAGCCCAGAATATAATGACAGTTCATAACATGTGTTGCAGTGGATGTTAAAAGCAGTTTGTAAGTTGTACATAATTATGTAATATCTCCAAATGTTGTAACTGGTGGGCATTCATACCAAAAATGAGTATTTTCTAAAGAGACTAATTACCAAATTAAGACAAAATAGTGCTATGATGGGGAAAAAAAAAAAAAAAAAAAAAAACTATCTAAAATATCTAGAAGTCACGCAATTTTAAAAGTTTTTAAAGCATTCACAGTCAGTTAACTCAGATCAAGAATGGCACAAAGGGAGGATTTCACCTGGGTAGGTCTATTTTAAATTTTGAAGAAGTAATTTTAAATAGAGTTTGCTACATAGATAAGGGCAAACAGAAACTTCACAGCCTGTCTGTCACCTTCAAGGGACAACGGCAGTCTGACAGTTAGCAAAATTCAGGAGAATAAAAATTGTCACGTTTGTTCTTATCACTGTCAAGACTTTATACAATCTTATTTCTACATACTTCTCTTGGACTGCTGCACTTAGTGCACTATATATATATATATACACACACACACACACAGACACACACATACATGAAGGAAATAATGAGGGCTATCAGATGTATAACGAGTGGAGGAAAAAAAAAAAAGCACACTTGCATAACCCAGACTCTTTAGCAGTAACAGTCTTCAGCAATAACAGCTATTACATTTTATACTTGTCTCAGAACGCATTAACTGAATGATTAAGTGAGCCTGCAGTTTGAAAAGGCTCAAGTTTCAATCTCCATTGACACGGCCGGACTGGGAAGGAAACGGCAGAAACTTGGGAGCCTGAAAAGTCCGACTTTGGGCAGTATTTCCGTGCTGATTCCTAGGTGTCTCTGCAGGGACTGAAGTCCCTGCGTGCCTGGAAACCCTTTATCCTCGGACACAGCGTGATGGTAGCGCAGGAGCCGGCAGCGAGGCAGCGCTCGGGCACAAGCGCGCGGGTGCCTGCGCGCGCAGGGGCATGAAGGGAGGGCAGGCGGGCGCCCCGCGCGGGCCCCGCGGCCGCTCCGGCGC
>VWPW01026102.1:1400872-1415898 GCA_013389825.1 Crypturellus undulatus
CTCGGTCCCGCGCGGCGCCCGCCTCGGGGCGCCGGGACCCCCGCGGCCGCGGTGCTCCTGCCAGGAGCGCAGCGCCAACCTGCCCCCGCGCCCCTGCCGTTACCTAGTAGAGAGGTGCCCGGAACGGCGCAGTTTGGGTGCGTGCGGACACCTCTGCTGTTAACGCGACTGCTGTTGCATTGCGCGGTTTACATAACACTCACTAAACACAACTTGTTTTTTTTCCTCTATCGCGCAGTACCCCGGGAAACACAACTTCAGGAAACAGGACCCAGGGTAACAGGAGGGTTTCAAGAACCATTTTTTTTTGTTGTTGTTCATTTTCAATCTACACGTCTACAGCGCAAGCCCCAAAGCCGCTTTTTAAGCTCCTCATCTGTCTAACGAGGATTCCCCCATCCTAGAGTTTGCAGAAGGGGAAGGCGCTGGCAGCAGCCGCGAGCAGCGGTCGCAGCGGACGGTTCCGGCGCAGCCGTTTGCGGGGCCACCCCGCGCGCAGGACCCCGCACCGCGGCGCCGGCAAGGCCCTCCGCACCGCAGCAGCCGGGGCAGAATCGTTCCCCGTCATTCACGTGGATAATTCAGCAGGGCCGTTGCTAATACATATATATTTTTAATGAGAAGGTTCTGCATAAACTAAAGAGCCCCATCGTATCCACTGATGTTTCACTAGTTTCGCTAGAACCAAATGTGGAAACTGCATATTGTTTTTTATGCTAATTTGAAAGCCTAAGCATTTGCTAGCTGGAAAGTATAAAAAATGCAATTGTATATGAAGCATCAATAATGTTTTCCAGAAATAATCATTTAGTTTACCTAGCTAGCAGGCAAGAAAGGCAACAACAAAAACAAATGGCAACACTCTGTCACAGTTTGGGCTTGACCTAAAGCACTAACTGAAAAATGAAATACCTAAGCAGTAAAGAAGGCAATTAAATGCAACTCTCTACTTCCAGTGATGAAAGAAAAAAAGCAATGCATAATGGAAAAAGGCCACTGTAAAGAAACATTCTGAAATGTAAAAAGAGGATATTCAGGCTTGAGTTTATCCTTAATTGACCTTTGTACTTCTAACCTCAATACAGGCCTGAGACAAGTGCAAAACATGCAAAATGTACAATAACATTTGATACAAACAGGACACTATGCATTAATGAAGTTTTGGCTCAGAACTCTTGGGCTCAGCAGTTCTTAATGTTTTCCCTGCAATAGATTGCTTCCATCTATTTTGGAGCTGTTTATTAACATGTGATACTAAAAAGAGAAGTGTGATATTTGAAAAACAATCTAACACAATGCAAAACCAGCACTCATTTTTGTTCAGTTAAGGTGATAACAGGAGAAGGTATAAAGCTTTTCAGAGGCAGGATTATAAATAGATGGATATTTTTATTTTCCTTGCAGTTTAGGATATTCAGGCTTTTTTTCCCCTCCATTTTTAACATTTACATGTAGTACAGTAGATAATGACACTAGTCATTACCTAGAATTGGTATCCTGTTTTGCATAATAACCAGAAGCATCTTGTTTTCCAGCTCTCAGAGAGCAGTAAGTGTATATTTGGTTAGTTCAACATATTTGGTAGTTCAAGTTTCCCTTAAAAAGGATAATTACATTTATACTATATTTTAAATATATAAAATGCATAGTGTGCTATGCTATGCTGTTTGTCCAATTTATTAAAATAAGAGTAGAAACAAATAAGGTCATAGGAATGCATAATCCAGCTTTTCCTCAATTTTCAATAGTGTATGTTCTAAAATCTGTAATGTAATGAATGGCAAAGCAACCGAAATGTAATGGAAACAGCAGTTTGAATTGCTGTTCTTTTCTGTATAAATATGGAACTGTTGAAAATGAATAGTGCACCCCTTTAATACTGGAGCCACTTCAGGGCTCCATCTTCTTCTGAACTCAAAATACATAATGCAATGAAAAGAGTAAGGTTTACTAAAATGAAAGCATTTTGTACAAGGGTTTTAAATACATCAGTCATCTGGGTGCTAAATTCAACCAGACTTTAAATTACATTCAAAAGCACTAAATCCAGATGGAGCAATTAAGGGGGGGAGATCCTAGAACTTGATCTGTTTAGGTCCAAGAAGGGTCTCTTGTTATAGTATCTAACTCAGGTTTCTGAAATACAAAAATCTCAAATTAGATTGTTGATAACTATAATATAAGAGCTGGTATTGCATCCCTTAGTTTTTCTATTGCTCTAGGTTTAGAGAGAGCCTATTCATATGAGGAAATACCTCCTTACCACATAAAATTGTATTAATACTGAACATTTGATATCATTCTACTCTCTGGCATCATTGGAAGGACAATTTATTTTCTTTCTCCTCCATCAAAAGAGAAAGAAAAAAAAAATCAGACACCAAAATCCACTGTCAAGCTGGGGTCAGAAATCAAGTATATTTGACTCCTTGCATCCATTCATTTTCTCTGGTTGTTCTCTCTTGTAACTACTCTAGTAGACAACGGTAAGAACGTGTAAAAAGCAAATATGTTTCTGATTTGTATAACACTTAAAATTAATTCTTACATACTGAAGATACTACTAGATTTACATTTTTGTTCTGTATAAAGCAATTATAGATTCTATAATTATACTCCCGTTATTTTGCATTTGCTAATGATGCTCCTTTTAAAATTTGCATCTCAGCTTTGTTTTTGTTATTATAGATAGCTATTATCTTAAATAGCAGTCAGTAAGTTGCATTTTGGATTAAAATGAGGTAATTGTTGACAAATATGACACCAGCAGAATTCCACACTATGGAAGAAATTAGACAAATACAGAAGTGATCTTAACGGTATAATGATTTGATCCATACATAAACTGATTCCTGGTGAATTTCACCTCATTTGGTAGCATCAACTGTTCAGCTGCCTGTTTTAAAACAGATGATGGTACTAACAAATGCATTTAAAAGTTCAGACAACGTACTGCACCACTGAGTGGAAGGCCTCTCTAATAAGGTACTTAATGTCTCATACCTTTGGTATGATATATTAACTTGGTTATTTCAGTACCTCCATGATTGAGAGGCAATAAGTACAAAGCCTATTTGAAGTCATTATTGTACCATAAGTTGAAATAGTGACCAGGTAAATCTATATTCCTCAAACCTTTTCTCTATGAGGCAAAAATAGTTTGTATCTTACATATGTTCTTTTTTTTTCTCCCCTATAGTGTACTGTGTAACCAGATCAATTAATTATCTTTTATTGCTGTAAGAATTTCTGATTTACATAGAGAATACAAAAAAGAGCAAAAAAAAAAAAATGCAAACAGTTTTTAAGATCTCCTATTTCCTGTCCCATTCACTGACTAGTACAGCAAGAATATCATCCTTTAGATTCAAAAGCTTCCGTTTTCCTGTCCTTTTTTTTTCTTTTTAAAGGGAGATACAACATCCTGATGAAATGAGAAACTCGTGTGTGTTAAACAGGACTATAGGGCTTTTCTAGCATCAAATCAATGACTCATGAAAACATCCAAACAGAAATGACCAGTAAGGCAGCGTTATGAAACTATCTCCTTAACATTCAGAAGGGAAACACAAAAATTTACTTTCCAGGAAAAATAATCTGAAGCTTTAACACTTATTTGGAAGTGACTCGAATTAAAACAGGATAGAGAATTACCATATGATCCCTGAGTTTCACACGTTAAAGCTACGCGCTGGAAATCACAGGGCAACGACGTTACTTTGTACCATGTAGGGCCAACAACGAGCACAGGACGAGTGCTCATCTCACTCCATCCTTCCTGGGGGCCGAGCACGAGGCTGTGGTTTCGTCACGCAGGGTCTCTGCTAGCGACACTGGGTCAAGAATCTGCTGTCCCTCTCCCCGCTCTGCCGTCCCCTCCTCTGGCTCTGCAGTTGTGCTGCCCCCTCCGTGCAACTGCTTAGGAAGCTACTGCGAGCACCAAGGTGGAAATCCGGTCAGATACTTTAACAACCCAGAGAGGAGGAAAGAAATTGTGAGTTGTAAAGGAAGCCACTGAAGAGCTAGGCGGTGCATTTCCCACAACAGGCTGCTACCACTGCCCTCTTCCTTCACATAGTTCTGTTTTGAATTGAGTAGTCTGACTAATCAAATGTGTAAAAAAGAGTCTGAAAAATAATAAAACTGCACAAACAATTTAATATGGACTCAGAGCAGTAAAACACTGCTAGATCACATGCTAAATATTTCAAAACTTTTACATAAGAGAATAGTGCCTAAAGTAGTCAGTAAATGAAGGAGTTATTAATTGCTTTCATACTGATTACATATCACTGAGTATTGGTGGGGTTTTTATGTTTCAAGGGCATACAGAAAGGTCTCAGGCAACATTTTTCACTGAGTGAAAAGGAGTTCGATGCCACTTTAAGAGCATAATCCTACTTGCAGGGTGCGTTACAAAACATTCAAAAGTAAATCCAGCATGCAGAAATTGCTCCCAAAATCCTGCAGTAGTCAATTCACTGCAAGAAGTATCAAAAAAACCTAAACTGAAGCTGAAAAAATGTTTTATTGCTGGGCTAGTCTATAACGGCAGAAGATGAGGTAAAGGCACTATTTGAAATAGTGGAAATAGTTATTCCTTCAGAGACAGTAGTGATAAAAAGACAAAACTTATTCAAGCTGAAAATCTTCTGTATGAAACCAGATGTATTCCCTTAAAATTTATTAGATTCAGAAATTATCTAAACAATCAGAAGGGCTAAAAATAAAGAAAAACTAAACACAAACAAACAAAAAAAACCACCCAGCTTTATCCTTCAATTCCATATGGCACTTTCCCTCCAAAATATTATGCCAGACGTCCTGAAGTTACCTTCTACAGCAATTCATTCCATAAACTAACATTTAAGATTAAGTAGTTTCCTATGTACTAAAGGAAGAAAGAAAGAAAATGATTCCTTTAAAATGTAATCATTTTGCAAAATTAAGAAAGAGGACCAAAAATATATATATATTCCTGAATGCCTGACTTTTTAATGCTGTTCTATCATTTTAAAAATTTCTATTCATTAATTTTCTTTCCTAATGACCATCCAGGTGATCTGCTAAGAATACCAATACTATGATTTATTAATTCTATTATGAACAAGACAGCCTACATGAAATACATAATTCCAACTATGAATTATTCAACACTCTACTTGCTCCCCCTCAGTCTTAACAGTTTGCTTCGTCTCTTCACTGAGGTTGTAGGCTCAGCTAAAACTTGTTAATGGTCTCCCATAACTATTCACAATTTCTATTAGTAAGCTGAGTGATTATTTTCCCCTTTTTGGGGTTCTCATGAGGCAGTGCTGAATATAAAACTTCCTTAAGTAAGAAAACCCACCAGATGAGCACATCAGCTGCTGATACTGGTTCAGTGCCTCACAGCATTTGGTTAGCCCTCAGCACAAGCACTTAATTTCAATAGCAAAATTTATAGCATGAATAGAATCATGTTTATAAATTGCATGCAGTCTAGCATTTCCTACTTTTAACACCTCTAGCCTTGTTTAATACCCTGTGTTACTGCTTCCGGGGCAGCTCCCTTGCTGTTCCGAATTACTGTAGTGAATAGTGACCGAGAGGCCTTGCCCAAGGGGACCTTATTCTAAATCTCTTTAACACCAGTCCCCTTGCTCCAGCCCTAGGTGATAACTTCTTCTAGGTATCCATTTCTGTCCCACTCCAATTATATTTTAAAATAATTATCCTAGAATTATTTGCAGACTTGAAAGAACTGCCCTTGTGGGCTTTTATGGTTGGTTTCATAGTTTCTGAGAGATCTCCAGCTTGGTTTTGCACACATTCCAGGTAGCCTTAAACCTTTATAACTCAAAAATTAGTTTATTTTCCACTTTAACTCCTCATGTTCCACCACAAATTCCTTTTAAGGAGTGACAATGTTTCAAAGTGAAGCAGTTAATTTCAATGGGTAGGTAGAAACCAGCTTCAGAGGCCACCCTAAGTTCATGAACCTCTGTATTTGGCTGCCTCTCCGGCAGCCACTGTAGTTGCTGGGAGCAGCTGCAGATCTTCCCGGTGGGATCCTAGTCAGGGCCTGCAGGAGAGGGCACTTTCAGCACACAGCATTTTTTTTTTCCTTATACATTCTGGTCATTGCATAATGGTCATTTTTAAGGTAGTTTTGAGAAACTTCTAATTAAAGGCTTTATCACAGCAGTCACTGAACTTCCTCACTCTCTGGGGTATTTATAATACATCCTCATCATCCTATATAGCTGTGTATAAACAAAAAGAAACCTCTGTATTTTTCTATGTAGATATTTGATTGAGTACTAACACTGTCATACAGGCAAAAAGATTGTGGACTTTAAAAAAAAAATCATGCATAATATTTTGTATTCTGAAGTACAAAGCATAATAATAAAATCACTACTCATTCTTCTGTCATGACAGTCACCCTGAAACACAATGGTAAATAAAATCTGAAGTTAGCAGACAGGCTACCCACCCTTTATTTAGGCATGGACTTTTGCAAAAATTGGTTTATAACACATGAATAGTTTCTGAGTCAGGTGTACTTAATCTCATAACTATGTATTGCCAGCAAAAGGGGGAAAACTCCATCTTTTTCTTGGTTTGGGCTGGCAGAAAAGTATAGATATGCTGGCAAGAGGACCAATTTATTAATCAAAATCTAAGAGAAACTAGAAGAGTAAATTAATCTGTCATTCTACACAGGAGAAGGGAAAAAGGAAAACTGTAGAAGAGGTGCAGAGAAGTAGAAATTATGATTACAGACAGGTCTAGTGTAGGTGTGGTGATGCACCCTGCCACAAACCCTTTATTTAACCACTAAGCAGAAAACACACGGTGTTAAAGCTCAGGTTGCCACAGTGTCCAGAGACTGACCTGGGGAAGGTGAGGATACTGAAGCCAGGCTCTATGCCTTTCCCTAACTAGTAAATCTGCCGTATGTGCTAAGATATAGCAAATATTCAATAAACCAGATAAAGTATGCTTTTGATTTTTTTTTAAATATAGTTTATTTTACTACCTTACACTCCTGTGATGGATATCCTGCCTTGCAAGTCGGTATTAAAATCATTTTTGAGTATTTTAAAACCAAGAGGAGAAAAAAATACAGACAAAAGAACAAAACAAGCTTTGGATTTAAAGGATCTGAAGTCAAAAAAATAACATTAAACTGTTTGTAAACTGAGGGATATTTCCTATATTGACACAGAATCCTACAGCACATAGAAATCATTTTAAACTTTTGTGTACTTTGACCAGCCTTTGTCTCCTCAGTCTTGGAACTGAAATTTTGTATCATTCTTCCAAATTTTATTAAAGTACTAAATTTTAGAACACAAAAACTTTCAGCCTTATGCTGCACACTGCAGTTTGATTTGTACTTCTAAATGAAGTATAGGAGAGAACATTTTAGAGATATCATTTGTCTTCTGGGATACAAACTAACTATGATCACATATACAAGCAAACATTTACTTACACACTTCAAAACACTCAGTTTGTAATAAAAAGCTGTAGAACTAAGTTTGAATATACATCCAGCAGAGGAGGCTAGATCCAAATACAGAAGCTGGTAAGACTGTTTTGACTTTTTTAACACTATCAGCAACAGGGGCATATAAAAATAGATAACTGTAATAGGAAGAATGAAGAAAACAAAGCAGAAGAAATAATTTGACACTTAAAGAGTACAAAAATCTTGGGTGAATTATGCAGATGTTGAGATAATTAGTCTGGTTTACATGGAAAAATGAAGCTGCCTGGAGAAGAAAGACAGATGAGCTCAGGAAACCAAGCTGATTTCCAATATCCGGGACTAAGTGGTTGCACCCCTTCATTCCACATGTGGGAAGTGCTGCACTGAATTTAAAAGCTGGGAAATACAAAATTTTCAGGTGCAGATTAGGAAACCAATTACATACCCTGCCAAATCCCCACGTTTAATGTAAGGCCGTGCTGTGAAATATAACTAAGTAGGGAATAGCCTTAACAAATCATTCAAAATATAAGTAGTGTGGCATTTTTTTCCCCCCAGATACAGCAGACACTTTCTTGTCACATTCTTAGTCACTCGTGTTTTAGTTTTACTGTTCTTTGGCCTTCTCTCTGGTCATAGCCACAACATAGAAGACAAGCAGGAGAATAGTCTCTCGTATGAAAGCATCTCCTCAGAAGACATGTAAGTGCTACAAACTGCCACAATAGCAGCTTGTAAGGTAGGAAATTGTTTCAGAGATTTAAAAAAAAAAAAAAAAAAAAAAAAACCATTTTCTCATGGAATTCTTTTTTTCTAAATGGAACTGAACAGAACCTGCATGCATGCAGTCAGCGACGTGAAGCTGTTTTCTATTTGTTTTTCAGCATGGCTTCTCCTTAAAAGATGAGGGTGCGTTATGCACATTTCAAAGGAAATTCCACGACCACATTGCCCAGTGGCATGAAAATATACTGCCTTGTGCAGGTACCGCCGAGGTTATCAGGGATGACATCACTGCTCATCATTAGAGCATTCTGAAATCAAACTTCAGTCTTTCTGAAGGAACCACTGTCTGAACAGATTCCCGAGCATACTGCATCTCTCCCTGTCACTGCAAGCTGTGAAGTTTGGAAAAGACCCTTTGAAGAAATTATCTTTTTATCCATCGAGTGATGACAACACCAAGATTCCTAGTAGACATAAAGGTCTTAAGGGGTAATATCTATAATGCTGAGGCCCAGATCTGAACCACCTGCTTTTTAGCCTGTTTGAATGAATATATATATATATATTCATATATATATATGAATATATATTCATTTATATATATATATATATATATATATATATATATATATATATATATATATATATATATATATATATATATATATATATATAAAAGTGTCCCTTATTTGCATAAATGCCTACAGCTGCATGAGGTATGACAGGGAGCTCTTGCTTACATCTACTAAGTTTTTTAAAATTCTGAATGGAAAAAAAAAAAGGATTAAGAACTAATGTTTCATTGCTTAAACTGTGCACAAGCCCAGGGGAGGATTTATCTCATTAAGAGATGCCATTCACATCTGAGCTAGTCATACTAGGTAGAGGGAGAGCCCATCAGGATTATTAGTAAAGTTTACAATATGGTTTATCTCAAGGTAGATATCCCAAACTGTATGCAACTTGTTTGACTCATTGCAATGGGTAGAGTGACTTTTAACCATACTTATCTAAAGGTAGGAGAAGTGAGTTCCACATTGAGCACTTAAGATGTAGCAATTCCAATATGCTCAGAAGCATAACTTATTGTTAATTTGTTGAAGCATCACTTAATTGGCACCTTCATTTTACAGTCTTGTTATTTAGTTATCTAAACACACTTGTAGGCATAGGTCCAAGAAAAGCAGCAAAATGAAACCTGAAAAAGGGGGCTCCTTCAAGGGGAACAAATCCTGGGTTCCAGTTAACGTTCCTGAGACTGCCTATATTTTGCATTTAAATATTATTAAACAAAAATCAATAAAGCAGCCCCAGGAGCAAGAGTGCAATCCACTACATCCTTTATTCCCTCTTCCTACGGAAAATTCCAGTGTATAACACACTGAAATCCAACTCCTATCCGTCCCTTTCCATTGCAAAGCAGCCCAGAACTCTGTAGGGTCCACATCTCTTCATTTGGGACTGTTTTTCCAAGTTTGAATTCCCTCAAGACTACTGAAAAATCTAACACTTGGAACTCTTCCTATCTGTCCTGGTGCTCAAACCATTAGGCAAGTGCTTCTGTAACTATTTCTTTCTATTGCCTGGCAGTGCAGAGCTCTGAGCAACTTTCATGTAGCATCTGGGACCTCTATGGCAGCATCTCAACTCCCTGCAGGATCAGTGAGGAATAGCACTTTTTCTAGTTGGAAGTTTCCCATCTCTTTGTGTACAGAGTATTTAAATTAGATAGTAAGAATCGCTTTGCAAATGTACTTACTTTTTAAGCACTGCAGTGCTTACTTCAATGGTAAAACTCTGACCACCATTTTCAGGTTTTAGCTACTACCTACTAGCAGGGAGCCTGAATTTATGAACAAAACATCCTATTAAGGAAACAGGCAGCACCAATACTGCTCTCCTCCTGGAGCCAAAGTACAAGCCAGGGGTAACATGATATATTGGAAACACGACTTGCCCAAGACTAAAGAAGTCCTTGGAGCTGAAGCCTCTGCTATCTGGTCACACATGTCAAAGGGAGGAAAGTTCTCCATTGATCTCAACAGCAAACCAGAGAAATTCTGTTCCAAAGCACTGTTTTTTTTTCCCATATATTTATTAGGGCATTTAAAATATAGGATTGTGTTAGATTTGAATCTCTTCACTGCAGCATAATTCATCTTTCTGAAATATTTGTTAAAAGAGGAAAACATGAAAAATGCTAGACAATGGTGGGATGGTTTAGCCATAGCACAATCCTCTGACATTAAAAAGGTACAGAAGATATTTTGTAACACTCAAGATCCATGCAAATGCTAGTTTGGAAGAGGTGTAAAGAAATCTAACTCTCTAGCATACGAAAATCCAAAGCAAGAGAGAAATATACATCCTTTATTCACAGCTGGAAATATTACCCTTGAAGGAAGTTTCTACTTCCAGACTTCATTATTATAACTTGATGATGACATGTATAACGTGGAGAACAACAGATAACCAAGTCATGTAATAAGAAAGGTGAGGGGGGAAAAGGCAAAACAAACAAACAAAATCCAAAACACACACACACACACACACCAGTTTTTATTTTAGATGGGGTTACAGAATAAAATGGCAGTTTTTCTCCCCTCCTGAAAGCTTGTGGAGTGGTGCATCAAGGAACTAGTGGATTGTTTAGAGCCCTCAGAAGGAGTCATAGCTGCCAGTGCATATTACCACATACAAAGGAGAGAAGGGGGGAGGACAGGGAGGAAGAGAAAGAACACAGTAATATATGAGTGACTAGAACTGAGAGTGTATTTTTTTTTATCTGAACTGAATCCCAAACAGTGTACTTTTATGCCATTAGCATATATCTGAGGAAATGTCTTCATATTTTTATTGGCTAGCATTGAGAGCTGGTTAAATTTCATATTTTAACACTGACTGGGATCTGTGCATCTGTATCTCTATGGCAGGTTTAGAAAGAGGGCCATCTTCACCTGGGGGCTCCTACCTGCATATATAGTACTATTAGTACTGTTAGTAAAAGACCAATATGAGAGCTATGCCATGAAGACACACAGCTTTTCTTGGTCCTATAAATCATTCAGAATGTGTTACAGTCCTGGAACACCTTTAGAATTTACTTTACAGTAGCATGCTACTCTTTGATCAATTTTTTAGGATTGACAGGAAATACCAGGAAAGACAAATAGCTTGAAAGGCTTTATGGTATCTGGATGACATGGAAAGTATATTAGTAGAAAACCAGATTAGCTTTGCTGTCTTAGAAATGAAGGGGTGCATAGGGAAGGAAAGTAAGAAACCCACAGGAAAAAAAAAAAAAAAAAAGAGAAAAATATTTCTTATAATTTAGATCCCGACATTGCATGCAGACATTTCAGATGGAGGGGATGGAGAAACACAGCCATAAGACAAAGCCATCCTTCAGTAATGACTCTTCCAGCCATTTCTGCAGAAGATAAATTAGTTGCAATTTAGCTGCGAGAGAACTCTTAATCAACTCTTGTTCCTCGCTGGCACCACATCTGCTGGGAACTGCTGCTTCTTGTTCAGTAATGGTTCAAGGAAGAAATTGGAGAGGAGTGAGGAAATGGCTGCACTGCACATTCTCAGCACTCCTTCTCTCACCTCAGATTTTTGGTAGGAGTGAGAGGAGGAGTCACGTTCATGACAGGCAACATCAAAGCTATAAAAACTTAACCATATGAAAGAATAACTCCTACTGCATGGAAGAAAAGATGAATCTGTTAATGGAAAGCGGATTTCTACTCCTAATCCCTGCTCTTGCTGCCTTCCCTGGGCTAGAGGCTGCACCAGAGAGCAGGATCCCCAGGACTCAGTTCACTCATGGCCAGCAGGCTGCAGTCGCGCAAGTTCAGCCCTTTCACAGCCCAGAAAAAACAGGAAGAGAGGAGCATCAAGTTGGCTGAAGTTTCTCATCTGCTCAATGTTGCTGTCCCCAAATCAGCCCACTGACCCTTCATTGGGCTCCACAAGGCAAAGAAGCCAGTGAAAGCTGTAGCTGAAGAACTACCATGTAAAAAACCCAGTGATTCTGTAAGATTTATAATTATTTTGATAAATTCGGCAAAAACTATCCCCACTTTGACTGGCATAACTCAGATTGCTAACCTCATGGTGTGGAAATCAGACCTCAGGGACAGAAACTGTACTAAATTCTCACTTCCTCAGAATGCCCCAGACTCAAGAAGGCCCTCAGACCTAAGCCTTCTAGACCTGAGTGCAGAAGATGCAATGATCACACTGCACCTTCCTAGGCCAAATGAAACTCCATAAAGAGCAGATTTGTCTGCCAGCCGAGAAAGATGATGAAATCTCACTGCTCTCTTGGACTCCAATGCCTCTTACTGGAGAGAGGTCACAAAACATGCTATCCAAGCCAGAAGTAAATTTAACCTTCCATTTTTTCCTCCTTTTTTTTTACTTGACCTTTATATAGAACTACTGTATTAGTCCTGTATCATTTTCCATAAAACTGAACAACTGCAACTGAACAACCAGCAAACTATTTTAAAAACAAAATCTAAATGCACTTTTGACTGTCAAAATACTCATAAAAACTTTAAAGACTGTTTTCAAACAGTACAACCTTTGTCCTTAGAAGTAATTAAAAAAAAAGTATTTAAATATAGATGCAGAAGTTTGTGAAACTGTCAGCTTTACAATGCTAAAAAATAACAGGAACACTGATTATAAAAAATAAGTTAAATTTAACATTAAAATTTATTCCTGAACCTGTTGAGTTTTCCAATATGTGCTCTGATCATGACCTGCTGGACTACATCTTCTCACCTATCATCTTAGGACATTAATCACTTCCGTTTTCTTATGTACCTAATATGGATGTCAGCAGAAAGCCTTCCAAAACATTTGCACTTGCAGCTGAGGTGATCAGTAACAAGCTGAGATGCAACAAAGAAAACAGCACATATTTAAAACACATACATGTATACATGTATGTATATACATGTATGTATACACAGGCTCACACTCCAAGTAGATGGAGGAAAGCAGAACCCCCCCCAGTGCAAGTGAATTCTGTTTGCAATTGGAAGGGACACATTTGGCTTCACATTCTTCACAATCCCAGCTTTCTCCACAACCCAAACTCCCGGAGACCTCCACGGGAGATCTGCACACGCAAGCCCACCAGAAATGGGGACCTCGGGATTTAATGGCCCCCAATGGATGCAACGTTTAACTTGCCAGTGAGCAAACAATGGACTAGTTGCACAACGAGCGTATGCCCAAGCCTTCCATGTCGCATGGAAAAGCCATCCCGAACCATTTCATTTGTGGCCACTGCAAAATCATTTTGGGGGTGGGGCTGGGGAAAAAAAAAATCTCATTACCGAAGAAAACTGATGTCTAGGTACAGGATTAAATAAATAAATAAAAATCTGCTTCGTTCCACAGAGCAGCGAAAGGGTGAGGTCATGCCTATTCCGGGCCACAGTTCACGCAATATTAGATTATTCCCCCCACACACAAAGACACGTTCAAGCATCGGCGACCCTCGGTGGGGCGGCGGGGGGGGGTAAAATGGAGGTGCCCCCGCCCCGCCGCCCCCCAGCGCGCAGAGACGAGCGGCGCCCCCAGGGCGGGGAAACGAAAATGCGACTAGAAAAATAAAAAGCCCCCCCCCCCCCCCCCCCCCCCCCCCCCCCCCCCCCCCCCCCCCCCCCCCCCCCCCCCCCCCCCCCCCCCCCCCCCCCCCCCCCCCCCCCCCCCCCCCCCCCCCCCCCCCCCCCCCCCCCCCCCCCCCCCCCCCAAAAAAAAAAGAAAAAAAAATCACAAAATGTCTCCCAAATGCACCTCTGGGAGGAAATTTTACAAAAAGACCCTCCTCGCCCTCCCCCCCAAGCCGCCCTACACGAAGCGTGGTGCAACAAGAACCTTTATATAACTAATGCTTTAAGCTAATTGCCCCAAGAGCGCTAATTTGCGAATAAAAAGGTCGCTGTTTAGTAAAAGACATAACTTAATAGAAACCCTGTTATGTCAATCGCCACCTTCCTCATAGCAAGGGCAGCTCCCCCCACCCCTTACTTCAGAGCAAAGTGAGCCATCAAGGGCCATCACAAACGGCATTGTAAACTCTTCAAGCCACGACCTGACCACAGAGAAACGGAATATGCTGCTTTATATCCCAGAGTTGCGCTACATTTAAAAAGACCGTAAAATATTTCCTCATAAGCACGTTTATTACTCGGTAAAAGAAAAAAAAAAAGAGCCAGAAGCAAAAAAAATACAAATCGAGAGAATATCCCAGTTCTTATTCTCTTAAATTGAACTTATATTGTTGTTAAGCTTCGCGAGTATTAAATTTTAAAGAGGAAACAAAACTGACTTCAGCAATTGTCGAAATTAAGGAGACATCGCTGGGTGGAATACACGGCAGAGCCGAGCAAATACAAGGCTGTTTTGTTCACCAGCACAACGAAAACCTCCGGCAGCAGCAAAACACGGCAAAAAACGCACGCAGCCACGGCTATTTTCAGTTAAAATCACAAACTTACCTTGGGAGGAGACGGCAGCCCTCGCGCAGCGGCCGTGCCAATATGGGCTGCATACTCGCCGCTCGGCAGGCAGCCACCTCCATGCTGCAAAAGGCTCCTCGAACATCCTTAAAATATTTCGCAAATGCAAAAAGTGAGACTTTTTTCTGTTTTTTTTTTTTTTTTTCTCCTCCCCTCCCCCTCGCCCCCAGGGCGGCTTCCCCCGGGGCTGCGGGCGCTGCCCGCGGTGGCCGGGCCGGGCCGGGGGGGCGGGCGCCGCCGGGGTCACAACTTTGCCGGGGCCGGCGCCGCTGGGCCCC